>WOVY01010514.1:0-180520 GCA_013436015.1 Rhipicephalus annulatus
TTTGCAAACAGAAAAAGGTCTATCACAAGACACGATGACTGAAAATGAGCAATATGGTTGTGAAAAGGATAGATGGATGGATGGATTGATTGATATGGCTGTACACCTTAGAACGGGGTGCGACTAACGCCACCTAGCCGTAGTACATAGTGAACCAAAAATTAGATGTATCCTATTTTTTTCTTTAAATAGTAAGGTTGAGGACTGGTACTTTGCAGTTTTTACGGAACAGAAACCTGGAGACTTACAAAGAGGGTTCAGCTTAAATTGAGGACGACGCAGCCAGCAATGGATAGAAAAATGGTAGGTGTAACCTTAAGAGACAAGAGAGAGCAGAGTGGATTAGGGAACAAATGGGGGTTAAGTATATCATAGCTGAAATCAAGAAGTAAGAAGGACAGGGCTGGGCATGTAGCGCGTAGACAGGAATAACCGCTGGTCGTTAAGGGTAACTAACTGGATTCCCAGAGAAGACAAGCGGGTTAGGGGGAGACAAAAGGTTAGGTGGCCAGATGAGATTAAGAAGTTTGCGGGTATAAATTGGCAGCAGCAAGCACAGGACCGGGTTAACTGGCGGAACATGAGAGAGGCCTTTGTCCTTGCAGTGGACGTAGTCAGGCTGATGATGATGATGATGATGATGATGATGACTTTGCAGTAAAAAATTATTTTTCGCTCGTACCTTGATTTTAGCCACCAATCAGATAACCTCCTTCCAGTTATTTCTACCCGCTTAAAGTCCATTTTGCCCTCCCCGTCCCTAAACCCCAGTGCTTTCAAAAACCCTGCGCCATCATCCTGAACTTTAGGGTGAAGCCCTTTGCAGAACATTATCAAGTGTTCGGCAGTTTCCTCCTCCTCTCCACAAGCACTGTTACCTGTCTACCCCTTCGTATTTGGCCCGATAAGTTTTGGTTCGCAATACTCCAGTCCTGCTCTAAAACGGTAGACAATACCCGAGTGTCATCATACATACTTTCTGTGGCAATTTACTGCTTAAAGGTTCGATAGATCTCTGTGTGGACTTCCTAATTATGCCTATTCTCTCCCATGTTCAGTCTCCGTTGCCTTCACATTCTTAACCGTTAGTTCTTGTTGGTTTGGCCTCCTGCTCTTTCTTCTAAATATTTACCCCGTCAATTTTCTGCTTCGCTTCCTCCATTTTGTATCAACATTATTCATGTATAAGGAACTGAAAACCTTCCTAGCCTAACACTCCCCCCCCCCTCCACTTTCTCTAAATCACCATCTCGAATTTGATCTTGCTGCTAGCTTCCCTGCACTCGAATGACGTCCATCCTATGTCACCTTGTACTCCCTGATTTGGTGTATTCCCATGAGTTCCTTAAGCAAGCGTATACCTATTCCTCGTTGCTTAATTTGTAGTCTTGCTGGAATCTCGGATCTTATGCACAAGATCGCATTGCCGAAAGTCAGACGAGAAACCATGACTTCTTTCCGAACTCCTCTCACAATATCATACATATTGTATTTCCACACTGCCCTGTTTTTCATCACCGCTCATTCCTGTTACCTTCAGTCGTTACGTATCTTTCGTGCTCCCTTAGGCACTCGGCCCCATTGCTTATTTATATGCCCAGATATATGAATTTATCCGATATATCTACGTGACCTCCAGGATCCTAAGCTCACTACCTTCATTATTATTAAAAATCATCACTGCTGATTTTTCCTTACTGAATCTCAAATCTAACCTATCTCCCTCATTAGCGCAAATGTCCATCAATCTTCGCAAATATTCCTTGTTTTCGGCCATTAGCACTATGTGAACTGCGTGCATCAATTATGGTAGTGCCTGTTCAATGAGTTTTCCTTATTTGACGAAATAAAGGCCGAAGACAAGTCTACTCCATTCTAATTTGTCTTCAAATCCTTGTAGGTACACCATGAATAACAAGGGTAACTGAGGACACCTTTGCCTGAGCCCCCATTTTATCTATGTGGGCTCGAACACCTGTTTTTTTTCCATTTTATAACTACCTTGTAACTTTTATAGATATATTTTAAGAGTTTAGTAACTGCATCCTCCCACACATAGTCACTGTGAAGACAGTGTGATATAGTGGACGCCTCCTTGCGTATACGCTTAAAAACACGTGCAAGACGGCTTTTCTGCACGAATGTTTTCCAATCAGAAGCCTCGTTCCCAGTCTGCTTTTCTAGCTCCGATGACTTTCACCCCTCCACAATTCAGTACAGGTGCGGAAGAACCACAAAGACACTGCAGGAGTGTCACGCCCCCTTGTACGCTAGCACTATGCAGCAAGAGAATTGGAGAAACGAACTAAAGGAAAGGCAGTGGTTAATGGTGAGGAAAAAATAGGTTCCCTACTAGTCTGTGCTCGGGGCTATCTGCTTGAAAACAAATTTGCTCGCGCACGTGCATAGTTGTTTGTAAACTGTGCAAGCGACAGTTTACAGAACCTGGCAAACAAAGAAAAAATTGCTAAACTCACTTGTTTCTGGTAACGTTTTAATTTTCTCTTCACAGAAACCTATAGAAGTGTTGACTACTTGAACAGTGAAAATTTCGGTCCCCCCCCCCCGTGGTGGTCTATTGACTACGGTACTCGGCTGCTGACCCGCAGGTCGCGGGATCGAATCCCGGCTGCGGCAGCTGCATTTGCAATGGAGGCGAAAATGCTGTAGGCCCGTGTGCTCAGATTCGGGTACACGTTAAAGAACCCCAAGTGGTCAAAATTTCCGGAGCCCTCCCCTACGTCGTCTTTTATAATCATAGTGTGGTTTTGGATGGTTAAGCCCCACATACAAATCAAGAGGAAAACACGGCTTTTACGGTCACGTCGTCCTGGACAAGAGCATGAGGAGATTCCGTTACAGTGGCCTATTGGTTAAGGTGCTCGACGGTTGACCCACAGGTGACGGGTTCGAATGCCGACGTAGCAGACGTACTTTCGATATTGGCGTAAGTGCTCGAGGCTAATGCACTTAGATTTAGTTGCACCTTAAAAATCCCATATGGTGGAAATTTCCGGTACCCTCTAATACGGCGTCTCTCATATTCTTATTGTGGTTTTGGGACGTAAAATCCAAACATTTAATAATATTGAGCGCATAATGAACGACTTGAGTTTTTATATGTTGTGTAACAGTGAAACGAGAGTGTTGATAAAGTGCGTCCTCAGCTTTCTCACAAGTTTATCTCGATAGATGCACCTTCACAGGAATTTTACAGTGCACTATCACTCTGCACTTTAGCACTGGGCAAGTTATGCATGAGAAGCCATTTCTCCACCTTTGCAGGGCGTTGTATAAAATCCGTATGGACACTGGTTGGAACAAATGAACATATGAAGAAATGGTTTCTGTATAAGTGCTTTAACGTGCGAGTTTTCTTATGACGTGGAAGCGAAAGGCGTCCGGCAATAGAACATAAAAAAACTTAAGTAAAAACAGAAAACAAACAAGTATACCTTTTTGCGAAATGTAAAAATAATGTTAATATAGGGTCATAAGCCGAATTTCCCAAATAAGAGTTGTCAGAAAAAATAATGAAGTAATAAATTAGAGAAAGTGCCAATAAAGAAGAGCACCTTACACCACTTATTGTCAACTGAGCGAACTGTGACATAACAGCCTCCACTGCTTTTGCGCTGCTTAATTCGTTTATCAGCTAGTTCTACAGCGACTGACCAGAGCCCGTTAGTGCAACTCTCTGTGGCTCTCTAATCCGATTTGCAAAAGCAATTAGGCTTATACCAATTTTCAGGGTGCACGCTTTATTGAATTACGAGAAGTTACCGCTAGTTTTGCATATAAAAAATACTCTGCTTACCTGTCAAGCGTGCACTGTTCGTTTACGTCGTATTTTGGGCAGGCACAACAGCTTAGTGGAGAAGCACGTCTATTTAGTGCTTTTTCTAATTACTGAGCGCCATTGCGTGTATTTTTTATTTGTTTATTTTTTAATTATCTAGTACTTGCATCGTCTTTGCAGGCGTTACAGTAGAGGGGGGTATATACATCTATATATCACTGGGTCAATTGACATTCATTTACACACAAAGCGTGGTAAAAGCCACGATTTCCTCTAGGTATTTTTGTGAGAAACTCTATGTATATATCGTGTCATCGCACGCCCTAAACGTAGCTTTCTCGCGGAAAAAATAATCACTTCTTTTTGGAAAACGGCTGCCATTTTTCGTCACTAACAGTAATGGTAAGAAATGTGTCGATGTCCTCGTATTGGCTGCAGTTCTTTGGGAAGAATTGAACGAATTTCAGAAGAAAAGAATGCCAGAATTTTCAATGCAGGTGAATATGCTTGAGGCTCGTGTGCCAAGAATAAGATGCACGTTGAAGAACCCCATGTGATCCGATTTTTCGGAGTCCTGCACCGCGGCGTCCAGCTTTCATAAATATACCGTGGCTTCGGGGGGCTGCAACACGAACCATTGTTATTATATTAACGTTTACCTTTGACGTCGCGTTAAATGCAAACAGTAAGAAAGCATTGTCACTCTTTTCCTTCTTTTTTGTTTGCGAGGCAAAGCCTGAGCTGCCTCATCAAACTGGAAATGTGGCAGTTTGTGTCAAAACCATTGATGCGGAAAACCATCATCAACATGATGACGTCCCCTTCAAACGGGATCATGAAGTCACTATACCGCGACATCAAACGAATTACGCGCCATGGTTGCCCTGTGGAAGACGCACCTATTCCATATCCACTGCAAAACCAGGAGAAGTGCAGAATTCTCGCAACGCCTCCAATCCCGAAGGCCAAAAAAAAAAAAAACCTTTCGGGGACAGGGGAAGGGGGGATGGCGACGGCTCACACATCATCAAATCCGGTCAGTGCGAGTGCCACTCTGACATCTTTGCCGTCTTAGCTAAGTTTATTGCAACTCAATTGTTACCTCGCTTCTTGAACCTAGATAAAGTAGAATGCTAGCAGGCAAAAAAAAGCAATAATTATTCAGATATGTTTGTTGATATTTTTCCCCCTTCTTTGTAACCGCCACCTGTGATGGTAAATGCAGCCCACGTATCGACATTAATGAGATTCAGCGTATAACACAAACTACGCATCTAAGGAACGTGCCGCACGCTGCTCAAAAATATCCTGTGCATGGTGCAGACTCGAGAGATCATCAATCAAGTTTGAAATATTAGACGTTTTTTCAACCGTATTACTCCTACCTGGGGGCTTTCCAGTCCATTTATTGCATTGCATAGCCGCACGAACTAGAGCGAAAGGCACCATTTCGTTTCGCTGTACGTTAAGATGGCTCTGTCATATTTTTAATAATAAGCAGGGCGAAATATTTCTTTCACTATTAAGTGAAAATTTGCTTCTTCTAGCGAGACACCCAAGCAGAAATTCTCTCCGAACTACAGTCGTTAATCGCGTTATTTGTTTTTCACGATCTCCAACTGTCTGATCTCTTTATGTGTTGTAGTTTAGTATTCCTGTAATTCAAAAGTATTTCTATCAGCAGTCTAGTTTCTCTCTGTTGATGCTTTCACTGTAGGCGGCATTGACAAGAAAGGAGTAATAAAATTTCACTCCATTTCCAGATTATGTAACTGTATTGTCAACCCTCTTGCGGGGGTTCTTACACAGTGGGTAATGGAGCAATGAATACAAATAAAACAGCAATATTCGCAAGAACTCCGAAAGAAAAATCACATCAAGTAATGAACACAAATAAGTACGATCCGCAATTCCCGAATGCAGCTAAATGAAATGGAGCACAAGTGTGCACTGAATGCACCAGAATGAAACTGGGCACTCAAGCGCAGCACCATTCAGAGGTCGTTCAAGTTTAGACATGTCGTGTTCTAAAGCAGTTACTGACAACTTATTCCACATATCAGTTACCTAAGGGAGGAAGGATCAAAAACTAAAGACAGCACATATTGCAGGGTTGCGCGAAGAAAACGCGGGAAAACGCGCCACGTACACTGTACGGGAGCAAACTTCGTGCGTACTTCTTTTCGTCCGTGCTTTCGAGCACAGCCGAGCAATATGTGTTGAAGATAGTGCCACCTAGCACAAAGAAAAGCTTTACAGTGAATTGTGCAGGAAAAGAAGTAAACCAGACACCAGTGCGGTTGGCTACCCTGCTGTTTGGGAAAGGTAATGGGAAAGAAGATGTGAAGGAAAGGGGAAGGAAAGCAAAAAAGAAGAGTGCCTGAAAGCATCTGTAAAGAGCTGCTTACTTGAATTACACGATTGCGATTGTCTTGACAGATGGATCTTTTTAGTAGTGTAGTGGGGAATTCGCAAGGCACTGACTAGTGGGAACATCTCTCTCGGAGTGCGAAGCGCGAGTGTGTGCACGAGCTTTAGACGCTGGACTGCTCGAGCATTTCTGTTCGTACCGGCTGCCTGCCTACTACCTGGCGTCGCTACTAAACTCCCTTGCGAAGTGCGGCGCACCCGGCAAGACCACGCATCAGGTGAGCCTGACGCTCGCCAAGGTGCTCGAGATGTGTGCATCTCATCTTCAAAGCCCAGCACAGGCTGATCTTCACTACAAGGCAGTTTGCCGTGCGCTAGTTGCAGAAGCTGTTGAGCTATCTACATTCCTGCAGAAAATATCTAGTGGAACCAAAGAATTCATCAAGTGTCATCGCAATGATCCAGATACCTCAGATCTTGATGGCTTACAGTTTCAGGACTGGGCCACGCTGTGGATGCAGGTAATTCAAGAACTTCGACAGGGAGTCAAATTGAAGAAAGTTGACATTGAAACACACCTGCATCCTGTGGAGTTTGAGCTGACACCGTATGAGATGTTGTTAGATGACATCCGTTCGCAGAGGTACAAGCTGAACAAAGTCATGGCCTCGAGGCGAAAACTGAAGCCTGCACCTCGGCGGGAAACGCCTGTTCATGACCGCTTAATGGCTGACATACGGCAACCTCAGAGACTTCGACCAGTCAGGAAAAGAGGCCGTGCAGGAACTTCTGGCCGCCGGTCAGCCAGAGCTTCGGTCTTCTCGAAGTTCAAGCACCCCAAGCGTGCTGTTCTGGCCGTGGCCCGCAGACTTCGTCGAGTCATGGGGACGCCCCGCCCGATTCGCGCCGTTGTCAGCGCGATGTCTGGAATGGGCCGCTTTGGCGGCTTCTGGAAGCATTGCCGAAATGTGTCTCGGGCTCGCTACCGTCCGATACCTCTGCTGACAGTGTGGCCCATCTTCCAGAGGTGGTCCGACCAGCGTCCCTTGGCTCAGTGGCGGAAGTTTGTTCCGCCGTGGCCCCGTGGACTGTTCCAGGCTCGAGCGAGTTCCTCAGCGGTCCGAGCGTGGTGGCGTCCAGGGTCAGAGGCGGAGACTTCGCTTGACCCACATCGGTGGCCGAATGCGGGGGCTTGTGGCGGGATCTCGGACGTCGTCGACGGGCCGCCCTCCTCTCCGCCGCCGCTGGCACCGCAACGGGAGCAGCTTAAGCGCGGCGCCGCAGTCGTGCGCCGTTGCGGGAAGCGCCCGGTACACCCGTGGAGCTTGGAGGACGATACCTCGCAGCTGAGTTTGGACATGAAGGAGTTGGGCGCCGAGTCGGACGAGGACGTCGGCCTCGGGCTCGACTTGTATGACGAGAAAGAGTTTCTCAAGTGCATCGAAGATGACTGTGCAGGTGAACCACAAGATCGCGGGTTCGATTCCCAGCCGCAGAAACCATTGGAGACATCGCGAACAAAGCTGGTGAAATCCCATAAGACGCAACAGCCAAGGAGGCGGCTCATTATGGCTGACATCGCTCTGCATCTTTCATCAAGCTTTGACGAGGATGACACGGACGATGCTCTCATTGCTCTTGCGCCAGAACAGCCTCACTCGTTGCCTGTGCAGCTTCGTCAAGCACCTCCAAGGCCCACAAAACTTCAGTGGCAGCACAAGCATGGAAGTGGAGATATTTTTGATGTTCCGACTAGTCAATGCCTTGCGAATTCCCCACTACAGTAGTAGTATTTTTTCACATTTATTTCTCCTTGTAATGCTTGGAATACTAGATTCGATCATTTTTTTTTCTACGCGTTTTTTCTAGCTGGTCTAGGTTTGCGCATCCAAGCCCTTCGGGAACTCAATATGCATATAAAGCACACTGCGTAATTCCGAATTATTTCCAGTTTTCTTTTTTAGATAAATGTGATAACGGCTCCACAGCACCGACACACACTCTAGTTCTGCCCTTACCAGAAATGTGGAAGCAGTTCATTTCACTTCGCATGTAGCTTTCTCCATTGTTGCTGTCAGGGAAGGTATAGCGATCGCTATTAGTAAAGTGCATCTGACAGCTTTGTTGTCACAGTCTAGCAAACGTTTCTGTAACGGGAACCATGACGACCCTTCCAGTCTTGTTGACGGCATAATGGACTCTTGAGCGCCCTGCTTCTTCGCTGGATCCCATACTGGATACACTGTTACTCGGATAGCTGCGACAGCATCCCGAGTTTGCTTTTGTGTAGTCGAGACAAGAAGCACGTGGCTTAAGGAATGTCAAAGATAGTTCAAACACGGTTATTAAAGATGCGCGTTGTGCCAAGAAATTACTGCATATTCACAGCGTCACGACAAATTAGGAACTGTAAAGATAAAAAAATAGGAGGACCGAGAAGCGTTGATCTGAGAGGAGGGTGAAAGGCAGGAAGAGAGGAAAGGAAACGCGAAGAGAAAAGTACACGAAATAATAAGAACTAAAAACTCACAGTATACTGCGAGCTTCTGCTACAAATTCGCAGGCATGCATGAAGCAAGAGCCGGCTCAAATCACCATAACGGATGTACTATGAATTATTTATGAAGCACGAGCAAAAAGGAAAAAAACCTATAGGACCGTGATTATGCGTAAACGTGTACAGTGCACGGTATTCACCATTTAAAGCAACGAGTGCCTTTTTTTATTCACAGACCAGATTCCTTGTGTTTTAACTGTGGAGAACGAAAAAAAAGGAGTTTCGTAGCAAAAAAAAAAACGAAAGCATGCTTGTTAGTAGAGGAAGAGCGGAGAGCGAAGCCACTCATGTGAACGTAATTAAAAGGCGTGTTGAGAAGGAGTTCTTGCTTCGATTTATGTGCAGATCGGAAGACGTGCTTTTCTTTAATTATAGGTAATTAACTTCGTCGAAAATCTCGAAGCTGCAAGGTGCATAACCAGCTTTGCGTCGCCGTTGAGCTTAGCGTCACTCGCAAGACGGCGGTCGCATTTGGTGCTCTGGAATGACTTGGGCTAAGCCTGAAGCTTAAACTAAACGCTTAACAAGTGCCCTATGCGCTAAAAGGCTATTAAGTTAAGCAGCCTTCCTTCATAACGATGCTTGTCCTGCAATTAGGCTTTGCGACTTCTTAAGCACCTCTACTTATGAAATAAAAATAATAAAATACGATGTCTTAAAGAGAGGTGAATTTGCTGGCGAGATCCTTCAAGGGTAACTGTACATGTGTCTGAAAAACATGTGGTGAATTCCTATTCAGAGAACAGGAGTAGAGTGGCAAAGTACTGAGAGCATGCAGGGCCACTCCACCTGCCACTGGAATGCGCTGCGCTCCTGGAGGGCAGGTGCAAAGGTAACGAGTAGGGACTACTAAGGAGACCATGCGACTGAAACATATTCCAAGCCCCGGCATATTCTTTGTGGGGCATCAGCAAAAGACGCATGAAATCGGTCAGCCACGTGTTCTTCATTATCTGAATACATGGTCTGTGCAACGACGCATTCGGCAGGTGTCCAGCTTTCATCGTTGGCACTTGCACAAAAGAGTGGAACAGTGGTTTCAAACTACACATGGTGGCTACCATTGCCGCCGCACTTGCCGGCTGAAGAAAAACTCGGAGACTGTGACGTTAGAGGCCACGTGACTCGTCGTTCTGCGCTTTCTCCGCATTTCAGGCGAGAGCACTGCAAACAGCTTCTGGCTGCTCTCGGCACAGCAAAAGCGCTCTCACTCTACCAATGAATGACAGTGCTCCTGCACCTGTTCACTGGCTCGCTGGATTTTGTGCCGACTGGTTATGCCCCCGTGATGCCCGATGACGGCGCAGCTTTGGCAGACTGGCTTGCCCTACGCCATCTCCTGACGCCGACAAGAGCTCTTGCCGAGTGGTGCCCCTTCCTCGGACTTCTGCGGCCATGCCCAATTCTAGTAACGTTGACCATGCCCATCTTTCCTATCTTCTTACTTCCGTGTGTCACTGTCCCTGCGCCTCGCTCTCTCCTTCCGCTCTCTCTATCTCTATACCTTTTAATCCTATCCTTTTATTATCTCCTTAACCCCACCCCTCGTGAGCTGCTGTTAAGGTGTCCTCCCCCTCAGAGACAGTTGCAGGGCTCACTTTATCCTCTTTTCATTTAAGAATCACTTACTACTACTGCACTTGTTTGACCACTGAAATGAACCGGCTCAGAAGAGAGCACTTTAAGCGTGCTTTTGGGTGCTCCTGCTCTCCCAACAAAATTCGCCATCAGTAGGCAAATTTACGGGTATGCTAGTGCGGACTTACTACATTATTACATTGCAGACAGGGGCATATTCTAGTCCCGTAATCTATCAGACGATCTATCCCGAAATTCAGACTTGAAACATTTGCGCGCTTTTTTCAGACTTTGCCAGATTGTACCACATGCTCTGGCGATGAGCTTACGCCTTCCAAGGGGGATGCCCCGCTACGAGTCCGGAGAGAAACGCTACACCTGTCTCTCTCGACAGTACGAGCTGGTTTATGCCCTGGTGGAAATGGAGGAACCGAAATATTTTTTTTTCTATTTCATTCTATTGCTGTAACGAATGATATCGGCAATATTAATTATCAGGGGCTTTTAGATTGTACGCATACTTCTTTACGTAAACATGTTACCAAATACCGTTTTACGTTTACCGCCTTACGGGAACACATGTTTTCAACGTTTTAGCTCCTCATACGTAAGCGTTTACAAACGTATGTATAGGCGTATACCATACGTTTTCACAAACCATAAATTGTGATGCGAACTTAATTTGAACTGTACTTAACTCATATGAGATTGAATCACCTGTGCGGCAAAATCACAAGGCATCCTTTTATCGTGCACAGTATCCTCGTATACGCAAAAGGGTGAAAAATGGAAGGTTGCTGCAACATTGGTGTCGACATCTTGTGACACTTCGTGCAACCTGTGGAAATACGCTTCGTGCAAACACGCACTGCTGGTCTAGAGGTGGTCGCTCGCTTAGGAAGCGTGCGAGCGCCTCCGGACCGTCTGAGGAACTCGTTGGCTTACGCGTAATTTTTTTAGGTTAAAATGATTGAAAACTGTATTCATTCGGAATAACGCCGATGCGCAGTTTTTGCACCAGACGTCCAATGCAGCATGTTTCGGCAATTATAATTTTGTGATTACCTGGTTCATTATGACCCCACTAGATGGCGTTATTTATCAAGCCTGTAAGGGGTTGACGTTCATGACGTTGATAATCTAGGCCATTCTACCTTTGGTAATCAGGCGCAAACAAAGTAATCGCTATTGGCGCTCGCACTTTGGCTTATTTTGACTCGACGGCTCGAGTCTCCGCAATGCGCATACCGAGAGTTCGTATGAACGAAAGTGGGTTCACGAGATAAGCCGCAATCGTAACACCTATCCGTTAGGCAGTTTACGTTACGTAAAGACCCACGCATGCGCAGATCCCCTCCTGTATATGGTAAAAGTGTAACGTAAAGAGGTATACGTAAAAGCCATATTACCCCTCGCTAGATGACATTTAGCCTCTACAGGGCGACACTGGCTAGGTTTTAGCATGTGTGAGTAAGTACGGAATGATTTACACAAGCAATACCTTTCTCTTGCTAAATATATTAATGTAATATAGGATTCGTCTTGGTACTAGTTTTATTGGAGCTGTTGTGTGTTCTCATTTACGAAACATCGCACACTTTCCCCAAGCTCAAGTTCGGACACAGTTTTCTATTTTGATGACCAGCACACTCACCTAGACAATGTATCTACAACGCTGGTTATGGCCTTATTAAATACATCAGAATAGTCCTAGAGATCTTACGTGTCCGTATTTTTTAAGGAAATGTTTCCTTCTTCCGAGCCTTTCACGGTGGATATGAGACATTGAAGTATGGCATCATCGTACTTACGTGGAGTAACTGACTGGATTCCGAGAAAGGACTGAACGACAGGCGCACCAGCAGTAGGCAGGTGGGCAAAGGAAATCAAGAAGTGTGCGGGGATAACGCGTCTGGAGCACGCGCATGACCGTTGGTTGATCAGCTAAACATGGGAGAGGCCTTCACCCTGCAATGAGTGTCGGGCTTATGATATTATTGAAAGAAAGAGAAAATTCTAGAAGTTTACTAAAATATTCGGATATGCTATTCTGTATAACCACAGCACATCATCGCAATGAGCACTTCATGTAATTAAACAAAATACAACAGAGAAGTTATGACCTTTGGATGTAGTTAGGAAGCCTCAATACTCATCACTGTTCATACGGTTCCTAATACAGGCGAAGACCAGCCTTACAAACCAATCATAGTTCTCGTAACATCCACCCCGCAAAAAACCGAAAATAAAAAGCCTCGTGAGCCCTCTTTTGATAAAGTGGTGACTCATTCTTTCTGGCAGATAATGAATGAATAATCATCACCTAAAAAATAGAATATAGCAGCGCCTCCACATTGTTGTTGTGTTTTGTCTTTCGTTGCTCGTTTTGGGCGCTAAAAGAGTGAACATGAATTTTTTAGCATGGCCAAACAAATAGGCTTGTAAATAAAACCACGCCTCTTCGTGCGAACGGGTAAATGATGGCACGCAATCTTTTTGTTTGTTTGTTTCTATTCAAGGTACTTGATTGATTATATGTGGCGTTTCACGTCCCAAAACCACCGTATGATTATGAGATTCGCCGTAGTGAAGGGCTCTGGAAATTTCGACCACCTGGGGTTTTTTAACGGGAACTCGCTAAAAAGCATGCAAAACGTTTCGCACGTCTCGCCCACCACGTTTGCGAATCTGCCTAACCAGGCTGTACGCCTGCCGGAATAACCCTACACGCTTACCTCAAACAATGACGTCAACGACATTTTAGTAAACGGACCAGCTCTACGAAAGGAAATCGTTGGGTACCCATGTGACGCATTTCTTCTGTTTTCGCCGTCGTGGAGCTGCAATGCGCATTTTCCTTCACTGTACAGTGCAGTAGCATAATTCATCCGACGATTTTCTGCATTGGGGCGTCAGCTTTACCGTGCAGAACCGCACCGGGCTGCGGCGTCGTGGTGCTTATGCGACGCGCCATTGAGATGATCGGTAAACACTAATGCACACCGTTATCCTTTAAGTCACCTATAGGGGAGCCCATTGTATTTTTCTTTTCTCTAAATAATGAATGGAAAAGCTTAGTGGTGCTACATTTTGCTTCTTGTCACTTAGAAAAGAAAAGCCACACAGGGGTCCGTCCCTCTTGTAAGGCGACTCGAAGCAGAAGGCCAACGTCTTTTTCCCCCTAAGTCGATTATTGATGCAGCGCCACCTCTTGCCGAAAGCTTCCTGCTACCTTACGCAGTTTTGAACCTACTGCGAAATTGAAATTACTTAATCTGGTTTTGAATCACCTCCGAGGTTAGACTATCTTTGACCACCCTACAAAGTCAGTTAATGACGTCGCCATTGGGCGTTACATCACACTGAGGTAACGATATCGTCATTTGAATGTAACAAATTCTGGTGACATGTGACGTCCTTGTGACGTGAAATGGTCACTTCATCACGTAATGACCATTTTTTGTACTATACCTGTCCAAGCGGTTTGGGAGGCCGATGGTCAAACTTTGTGCTTGGTGAGACAACTAAGAATTTCGCATTAAAATACGGAAAAAGTGTCACAGGTTTCCGTGAGCAGTGTGATGCTCAGTGTCTCGAACATTATGCGGTGTCACTTCGGGTTTTTCAATGCACCGTCAAAGCATGAAACACACATTTTGGTACGTGCGTTCAATAAGGAGCGCGCAAAGGCGAAAAATTGGCCTCCATCCTGCCCTGGTGAAGTCAGTGTCCAACCAAACTGTGTCAAACACCAATCACGTAGATGGAAATGAAGACGTATGATTTAATATTACTTTAGAGTAAGTCTGATAATAATCGCTTTGTGTTCACTCCTGCAGACCATGATGGAATCTATGACTACTTTCAGCAAAAAAAAATGGCAGCATATCCACGGAGTGAATGATGGAGAGTGGGGCGAAGCATTCGTCCGTCCATGCGTTCGTCTGTGTGACAGTCCATGCGTCTGTTTGTGCGCCCGTACCTGCGTTCTTTCGTGCATCCGCCCCTGCGTCCGTTCATGCGTCCATCCATGCATCTGTTTGTGTGTCCGTTCGTTCATCTATTCAACACTCCAAGTCCCATCATCTCGCATCTTTTTATCATATATTCCCCATATAGAAGCACCGCCATCCAGAGGACATTCCAAGGACTAAACGAGAGGTGGCACACGCACACTTTCTTACGGCCTGCGCTTTGGGTCCACTTCCCACCTTTAACCACCTCGAGTTCATGGTATATTCTAGTTCACTGTATTCATGGCACTGCGACCAAACGCTCGCTAAACCTTTCGAAAACCAAGGAGGTTACGCCTAGCGAGTATAACGTAGCAACCTTTCCCTGTCAGATAGGGCTCAATTTACATGCAGATGGCTGCTAATGAGAAATGAGAGACAGGAGAATTCGGCTTTTACTTTCTTACGGCTTGCGCTTCGTATCTACTTCTCATTTTTAACCACCTTGAGTTCATTCATGGTATATACAAGTTCATTGTATTCATGGCACTGCGGCTCAACGCTTGCTAAACCTTTCTAAAGCTAAGGAGGTTACACCCAGCGAGTATAATGTAGCATCCCTTTCTTGTCCGATAGTGCTCAATGTACATGCCATTGGCTGCTAATGGGGATTGCAGCGTGCGCGTTGACTAAAAGCCGAATGCTCATGTCTCTCATTCCCCATTAGCAGCCATTGGCATGTACATTGAGCACTATTTTTTATTGTTAAACAACGCACAGAAGAAATCTCTCACTGGCACCACCTTGGAAGTCAAGTGTTATACCTATTTCGGGTATGTGCCACTGGTGGTTACATACGAGGGACGCCCAAGTCACGCCATAAGGAGCTTCGCCCCTAAAATTTTTTCTCACTCGCAGTACATGTGTTTGTACAACGAGAACGCTGTTTTTTGTTCACGTCATTTTTTTATTGCCGTGAAATAACGCATCGAAATATTTGACAATACGAGTTGTCATAAGAAACCGACGAGCGTAAGCGTTCATGTGCAATACCATTCCCATCAATCAATTGAGCGCCTAAAGTGCAATGAGTCAGCGAACAACGACTAAAATGCAGAGCAGGTGCCGCTGCAGTGACACAGCCACTCCATGAATACTTGCAAGTGCGTGAATAAAAATACGTGTGCACCCAGACGTGCAGTTTGCTTGTCCCAGTCCCCTTTCTTGAGAACAGGTCCTCACATGAACGCACTCTTATAAAGTCTCCATATCGAAGGACCCTCAGCGCAGAGAACACACAGGTTCTATATAGGTGCTGGGTACCAAAACAAGGCGGCCACCACCACATCTCATCTTGTTGGAGAGTGTCAGTGTTGGGGAGGACCTACACCACCTACACTGTTGAAGACAATAGTCTTTTTTGGGATGCCGAAATTTTGGCCTGTCTATCGGTTGGGTGTTTGTCCGCCGTAACGATACCCCGAACGGCCCCAAACAATCGCGAAATGGCCAACCTCATCCGCAGCACTCACCTATATTGCTAAAGTTTCAGCGTTTATACTTGTGCGACTGGCAATTAAAATGCAATTATTGCGCGTATCTGAAGCACCATAAGAACACGTCAATATTCTGTCTGACTTGCTTTTACCCTAAAGAAAAGCATACATGAGTAATTCTAAGGACCGTAGAGTTTATTACGCTACGCTGACAATTCAATGATATGCACAAAAACCATTCCTTCCTCCATGACAAAAAACAAATGGCAGCATATCCACGGAGTGAATGATGGATAGTGGGCCGAAGCATCCGTCCGTCCATTCGTTCTTCCTTCCGTCCATAATGGCGTGTCTGTGTGGCTGGCCGTGCGTTCTTCCGCCCGTCCGTGCGTGTGTCTGTTCGTGCGTCCGCACGTTCATCTGTGCGTCCGTCCCTGCTTTCGTCCATGCATATGCTCCTGCGTCCGTCCATCCATCTGTACAGCCATCCGTGCGTCCGTCCATGCATCTGTCTGTGTGTCCGTTCATCCACCTATTCAACACTCCAAGTACCACCATCTCGCATCTTTTCATGATATATTCCTCATATAGAAGCACCGCCATCTAGCGGACATTCCAAGGACTGAACGAGAGGAGGCACACGCACGCTTTCTTACGGCTTGCGCTTCGTGTCTGCTTCTCACCTTTAACCACCTCGAGTTCATGGTATGTACTAATTCACTGTATTCATGGCACTGCGGCCACACGCTCGCTAAACCTTCCTATAACCTAGGAGGTTACGCCCAGCGAATATAACGTAGCAACCCTTCTTTGTCTTCTCTGCGTTGTCGAACAATAAAAAATTTGCAGCGTGCACGTTAAGTAAAAGCCGAATTCTCATGTCTCTCGTTCCCCCTTAACAGTCATTGGCACGTACATTGAACGCTATCTTTTATTGTTCAACAACGCACGGAAGAAATCTCTCACCGGCACCACCTTGGAGGCCAAATGTTATACTTGTTACACTGTTTTACTTGTATTTGCCACCACTCGAATAAAGACTGTTTATATTTATATTCTTTTATTCACACTTTTCGCAGTTCCAGTTCGACTATGGTACCCGTGTAATATAACACGTGATGTTGTAATTTTCTGCGTACTGTACTGGCGGTATGTTTCTGCTTTGCTGTCAGGATGGCACGACCAAGTCAGGCATTTACTTAGCCTTTAGTCGTGTCCCCCAAGGCAATCTTGTTCAATTTTGCCTTGAATAAAGCAAACCAAATCAAACACTACTACAACGGCTACGAGGGGCGAATGGGTGCCGTTATAAGGAGCTTCGCCCCTAAAACACAAGCGTTTCACACGCTTTGCTAAGACGACACGGTAGTGGCACCTGCCCGTAGCTTTGCGTTAGAGTGTACTAGAAGTGTTCAGTGGCGTGACCGCGCCTCGCCGCCTGAAACCCTCCGCGTTGTCTGTAGCGGCGGCGCTGCAGTTGAATAATACTGAAAGAGCAGCGCGCCGCGTGGAGGAATTGCTACGGACTTCGGCTTCTCCGGTGCGCTTTTTTGGTGAAGATTTCTTCGTATACCTGCCCATTATTCATGCCTAGCACATGATGTCATAACTCTTGAAGTATGACACGCCAAGCTGCTGAATTTGAGCTCTATAAAAGTCCTTGCGGAAGATTGAAAATTATCTGGAAAGGGCGCGTTTTATTATTATTTATTCTGTCTTGACTCTTTCTTCTTTTGACAGATGTCTACAATATCAAAAATAACTGAGCCGATTTATTGGAAGTTAGCTGTACTCAGAAAGCTGCGAAATTAAAAAAACGATATACCTATTCAAACGCATGGCGAACTAGGAGGCCGTGTGTAAAGAGGGAAGAGGAAGGGAATGTGAACCCTCTACACAAGAAACTTTTTGCGTAATTTAATTTTTCAGGATGATACTAAAATATTCACAGTGACCACCAATCGCCAAAGTTAGTCGTTCTGCTGCACCCCCCCCCCTAAAAAATCCATGGTAGCCCTGTGCCGAACGCTTACAGTTGACGAAGCTGAATGTAGCGTGCCTCTGTACAAATGCGCACTGTAAATTTCACCTTTTCGACAGTTTGAGGACTCAAAACTTGTTCCAGTCTAACGTAGTCAGACGAGCAATGCACCGCGTAAAAATAGCGGCTGTTCTATGGGGCATTACACGAATATATATATATATATATATATATATATATATATATATATATATATATATTTTATTTATTTATTTATTCATATACCCTAAATGCCTCGAGAGGCATTACATAGGGGGGGGGGATACTGTTAAAAACAAGATATACATCAATTCATATAAAAGGAACGCACACAGCGATCAGAAATAACTAGGTAAAAGGTACATTTTACGACAAGGATGTGACACATGGCTCATTTCACATCTCCAGTACATTTCAATTCCAGGAATCTGCATGGCACTAGTTCTTCATCGTTTCGCTGGTACACGAGATATAACAACAGGGTAAGATATAGTAGCAGTAGACATATTACACATCAAGAAATGTACGCAGCACTGATTGGAATGCAGACGGATCATTTATCATCGCAATCTCGCTGGGAAGCTCGTTCCACTCGGTTATAGATAACACAAAAGGGGAATTTTGGTACTTTTTGGTCCTTGCAAATATGGACGACACTTTACGAGCATGGTCAGTGCGATTGGACACATAATGGGCCGGAAAATAATGAGCGCATGAAAAAGGTGTAATACCATGATACAGGGAGTGAAAAAAGGTCAAGCGGAAGAATTTACGATGAGTGTTAAGTTCTGGAAGATTAAGAATCTGTTTTAATGCTGAGACACTTTGGTATGGCGAGTACGAGTGCAAAATGAAGCGGGCAGCCTTGTTTTGAATAGATTCAATACAGTCGGACAGTATAGCTGTGTGAGGGTTCCAAATAACTGAAGCATAATCGAGGGTTGCACGGATGAGGGAAGTGTAAGCGCGAAGTCTAGTTTCATGGTTAGCGAGATATATTCGGCGCTTAAGAAAGCCAAGTTTTTTTAGTGCCTTGTTTGTTACGTGTTCAATATGCATGGCCCAGTTTAAACCAGGAGTAAATATCACGCCAAGATACTTGAAAGAAAAGGTTCGTTTAATATCCAAACTGCATTTCATGTATCGATTTAATGGAGTATTCGGATTCGAAGAAAATGACATGACCTTTGTTTTATCAGTATTAATTTCCATTTTCCACGTGTGGCACCATTTATCCAGGGTATTTAGATCGCTTTGCAAAATAGCTACGTCATCAGTGCATGTGATCTGTCTATAAATTATACAGTCATCGGCAAACAGTCGAATTGTTGAAGTTATATTGTTCGCAATGTCATTAATATATATCCGGAATAATAAAGGCCCTAAAACTGACTTCTGAGGTACTCCTGACCTAACGACACAGAAACTGGAAAGATTATTAGTTATATTTACTTTTTGAGAGCGACCAGATAGAAATTCCTGAATCCAGCGGGTAGTTTTTATGTCTAACTTTAGGCAGTTTATTTTTTGGATGAGCGGTATGTGGGGAACACGGTCGAAGGCTTTAGAAAAGTCGATAAATACAGCATCTGTGTAAACCGATTTGTGCAAAGATTCATGTAAATCCGTAGATAATTCAAATAACTGTGTCTGGCAAGACCACTTGTACCTGAACTCATGTTGATTTTCGAATAACACTTTATTAGTGTTATTATTATTATGTTATATATATATATATATATATATATATATATATATATATTTATATTTATATTTATATATTCAGTGTGTGTGTGCGTTTACTGTTTACATATACAACTTAAATTTCTCCAAACAAAATGCACCACTGCCTGCCAACACTTTTGACACTTAATAAGAACTACACCTATAATACTAAACATCGCCTTAAATTTGCTAGCTTGCAATGGCGTTACGCCAATAGAGTATTTGGAAAGCAGCACAATTTAAGCTGTCAACCGAAAATGAGAACTGGTTTCAGTGAATTTACGCGAATTAACAAATGGACTATATATATACAACAGGCACTCTTTATTATATTTAAGATAACCCCTTTCGCATAGAGTTCTTGACTATACCCGGCGACAACTTTCTGTGGCAGCACGGCCAAGGCTACGTGGGCGGAGCCTATGCACATGTGCTACTGAGCCAAGTAGTCCGACCTCTTCGACGGATGTTTCGGTTTCGATTTCACCAGCGCAGTCCGCGTCGGCTCGCGTTTGCTCGCGTTTCGCTGCAGGAAACGCGAGTCGCATCTTTGGGAACTCGAGAGCAATTTTTAATAATATTGTGACGTGATTTACTGACGCGTGGACCCAGGTTGCTGGGTGAATGATACATTCAATTATTCATGTAATGGTTACACAACTCATCATGCACGTACCGCTTAATCCGGAAGACACTGCGCTCGCTAACACCAGTGAGCTCGCTGACTTACGGACATGCGGCTCTCACAGACAGCGGCGGGTCGCTTTTCCTTACTTGCGCGTAAACGTTGTGCGCCACCTTCTTGGCCTGTACGGACAGCTTTTGATTTGACAACGCCTGGTACGGCTGCGCAGCTGGTGGACTCGCGGCACGCGGTGGTGTTTCCTCCGTAAGCGACGTTGACGAGCTGTAACCGGCGGACGCCATCTTTGACAGTGAGGAATGCGGTGAGGTAAAAAGGCGACGGAAACCAAAAAACCCCCAAAAAACCTGAGAGAGCGTGAAACGAAATTTTTTCTACTGCGCAACGTTTTTATTCACTAATTAAAAAATAAATCCGCGAAAAATGTAAGTGACGAATGGTAAAATCTTAGTTACCCAGAACAGTATACAAACGTTTTCGTTGAGGGACTACATGCTGTGGCGTAGTAAGACAAGCGTGCTTCGGCTCCGTAGCCTTGGCTGTGCTGCCACAGAAAGTTGTCGCGGGGTATAGGAGGTACAGGTGTTCCTTCAGCTTGGCTTTCTGGCTCAGCCTCCTGGAGCTCGCATAAAAAAAGCAAAGTGAGCGCGAAAGCATGCGGTGAAAACAAGAAAGCCTTTCAGAAAGCATCAATTATTATCTTCCGCAAAACTGAGTCATCCCCGATATAAATGTTGTGACTACGTTACTTATACTCGGGTTTCTCATGAAACAATGGAGCGCATGTGGACTTATATGAGGAATAGGACTCGTGATACAGAAACCGCCGAGAAAACGAGCGCATGACTTAATCGCGGATTTGATACTCATTGCTTTGTAGTTTGCCAGTAGCCACTTATGATGTAGCGCAGCTCGACGCGCTGCTTGAGTGAGAAGCTAGGCGGATCCGTGCAAATTCCGATTGTGTGTTTTTTTTTTTGTCGGCAGGCTCTTGAAACAGTGAATGTCTGGACGCAATTTCGGCGTGTCTGCATATTCACTCGTGGACAATGGCGCTTAGCAGGTGTCATAATCTGATAAAGGCTCAGAAATGCATTACACGCGCTAAAAACGAGCAAATACATGCTTTCGCAGGCTACGGCGCGCGCGCTCCCAATGCAGATGCTTTTGATATCTTCAGTACCATGAGACTACAGCGCTGCCGCTACTGTTACCCGCCGGAGAATCAGCCGAGATACGGTGCGGCCGCTTCGTTCACTCCACTGCCCTCTCTTGTACATTGTATTTGCGTTCTATATCTCATTGCCTCAGAAACAAGCGCGCACGTCTTCCTTTGGTTTCGAAGATAACTGCCAGATAGCGCTAGTGTCCAACATGTGTCGTTGTGCTCGTTCGCCTGCACAAACACTCAAATCGAGACACTCAAATGCGGTGCCTCTAGAATACAATTCACCGATTTTCTCGCGCAGAACATCAAACAAATGTTTTCGTTATTCTCTTGAGGCGCAGTATTATCTCGACATTTTTTTTTTCAATCTTTCGATCCCTGAATACTTTTCCGCCGGCCACTCCTCGCTTACTTCTTGCCGTGTTCACTAGATAGCAGTACCGTCCCCTCTATGTAGTCATTTCTCGTTTAGTTTGCGCAGTATTCACTAGATGGCGGTACTTGCTGTTGATGATGCAAGTACTATTGAAAAGATGCAAGGTGTTATGAACTAGACGGCGGTACTTGTAGTTGACGGTGAAAGATTTGTGATGTTATAAAATAGAAATGATGTCACATATGGCGCGTGTGATTGTTGGAAGGCAATCGTTCGATTTAGTGTAGCGACGTACGCTAGGGAAAGCGTTTTATTAAAATTGAGTAAATGTACGGAGGATTCAGGGTTTACCAGGTTTAAATCCGGAGCTTCGCTCACTCATCATCATTCACTTCGTGGATACGGCGGCACTTTTTCTTCTGTTCGCCACCCACGCTAATTGTGAGAACAAAGGAATGCTTGTGGGCCCCGGCACTAATCTGATGTTACACTTTTTTGCTTCGCGTGTTCATGTAAGAGTGCACCTGGCTTCTAAGCCAGTGAGCACCCAGAGTTGGCAGCCACAGAGACGTGAATGCATACTTTTAGCTCTTCCAGGTTGCTGGACAAGGCGCCCTCTCTCAGTCTATTTCCATCTCTTGCTTTCCTTTCGTTCCTTTCACCCTCTTAACTGTGTTCACTCTTGAACTCTCTATGAGGCGCGACATTATAGCAGCAAATGTTGAAAAGCTTTTGTGGAATGACATTCTCTGGAAATTGTATGAATGAAGGAGCTTAGAGCGAGAAAAGCGTACTGTCAAAGTTCTTTAGCGAGGTGACAACAATTCAAAATATTTTCTCGTGGAAAGCCTCAGACACGTATTCAGTGGTCTGGCCAAAGCAGATAAAACTCACTGCCCAATTTAATTCAAAGTATCATACGCATATTCACGTGTCAGCTGATTCAGAGGCCAGGCGATAACGATGCAGTTATATGGATTAGGGAATCACCCACAACATTTGCATTACACAAGAAATAGACGTGTAGCGTGAGGGTTCCTGAAATCGCCTTGCAAAGATTGTAATCCCCTAATATCTAGAGCTGCATCGTTATCGGCTGGTCTTCCAATCAACTCACACGTCACATAAAAGAAGCCGAAGCTACAGCATATATGGGAAACATGAGTGCGACTTCATCATCGATTGCTTCGACGGAAAAATAAATGACCTATTTTGGAATGATCGAGATGATGTGAAAGACTGAGTGAGAAAAACTTTATTATGATCCAGTGCAGACGCTGAGGTTTTCGCGCGTCACACGGCTACTCCCGCGTGGGGACCAGCAGGTCTAGTCTGACGGCCCTGTCGCGGGCACACTGGACGGCCAGGATTTGGTCCTGGAGTTCTGGGCTGTGCAGAAGCGCATCCCACTCGGGCTTGCTGTAAGTCGGTCCAATCAACGCGCACTCCCTAAGCATGTGCGCAAATGTAGCGGTCTGCCCGCAAGCGGCGCAGGCGGCATCAGTGAATTTGTGAAGATAAATTGCATTTAGGTATGCTAACGACAGGGACGAATGGCTTTGTGTTTTTGCGCATGTATAAGATGAATGCAGATGATATGGAATAAACAGGTCGAAGTTTAGCGCCTCCTTTTTTTACGTCTGTGTCGTTCTTCTCTGTTATTTGTACCGTGGTAATGCAAACCAAGTCCACGATTGACCAACCCACCCGAACTATACAGCACTTCCACAAAAGAGCTACGCTGTACATATAAACAGCTAAGCAGAAAGAGCGTCATTTCCCGTCAAACTTCCACTGCGGATGGCATGTTCTCTATCACCTCTGATTAAAAATACCACGTAAATATATGAACTCAAGTGACTCTCCAAGCAATGGTCCAACATCGTAGAGGTGCCATGGTTGTCTTGAAACTTTTCTGTTGGCCTTTTGAAGTGAACTATTGTCAGTGATAATGGCTGTTTATTTATACTATTTTAAAATTTATTCGTGCAAAAGGCACAATTCGTGATATGTAGAAGTAGTCTATGTAATAATTATTTTTATTCTCTTTATGAGTACTGCAACGCTGACTTACGGATTTAGAAGAGTGGATATATATTTCCAGAATTTACACATTTGCAAACTACAATAAATACAGGGATGGTACGCATTGCATACATAAGCTGTCGCGAAATTATGGTGTCAATTACCAGACACGACGACATATAATGAAGTCAGCACTACAATAACGAAACCACTATTGAGGATAATCGTTTCGGTGAAGGAAATATACCCATTTACGAAAATTCACCTAATTATAATTTTTCTGCTTCTTCACATATACATCAGGCACAATTAGTTTTTGTTAATATACGTGGCAACCACACACTGCATACAGGGTACCTACTCAAAGCATTGTTTATGGTTACTTAAGGCTAACCACGGTTAGAAGTCGCACAGCAGATGCGACATCAGTTAGTCTCCCGACCATGGTTATCACACAGCCAGCAAGGAAAGCATCATTTATTCGCACAAACCGAGAAGCTAACAAGATGGCGGAGCAGCCCCACATCAGCCGTTAACTGGCTTGAGTTAATGGGCAGCTCCACGTTGCTGCTGCAGGATTTACATTAACCACGACTA
This sequence comes from Rhipicephalus annulatus, assembly GCA_013436015.1. Lineage (NCBI taxonomy): Eukaryota > Metazoa > Arthropoda > Arachnida > Ixodida > Ixodidae > Rhipicephalus > Rhipicephalus annulatus. The sequence continues at coordinate 24,308 of WOVY01010514.1, forward strand.
CAGTCGGCGAACACTAGTAAACGAAAACTCGTGAAAAACTAATCTCGCCGAGGAATGACTAGCAACGGTCCACGGTGGGCTAAGAGAATCGCTACACGATTTTGCGGGTAAGTTAAAATGTCTGCAACATTGTACGGCAACATGGTAATCTCATGAAGAAAATATAAAAGGGCGCTTGGAGAGAGCAAGGAAGTGATACACAGAACTTCGTCAATCTGCCTGTCTTGTTGGTATTTACGCACCCTTTTGCATAATTCGAGATACTGTACACGCTAAAAACATGTCTTATGATTGAACCGATGTGGTTACTAACCGTTATATATCTAGTTGCGATGCAATCGCCATACGTAACGGTGCACGTTTAGGTGTGGCGAGTGGTAGCCTTGATAAAACATTCGTCCCCGTAGCACGGCCAACCCACTACGTTACCCTTGTAACACATTCATTTTAAAATGTATGCGTACAACGTAAGAGCCCATTTTCGTAGATGCAGGTAAAAATAATTCTCGATAGCCATTTCAATCATGATATGTAGTGTCGATAAAATTGACCACACATGCTCAATAATCAGTTGTGCTGATGTGTAAAGTACGACAATCACAACCTCTTCATAAACTGTCTTAGATCCCTTTGTTGCCAGTTGTGTTACTTAACGTGTTAAAACCACTGTTTTCGGCTTCCCAGTATCTGATAACAAATTAACGTACAGTTTTTATCCACCGCCATACTATAAGAGTGTTGCAGATGGAGATACTGCAAATAATTGGGGAAGCCATGTTCGAAGAAAAATTTTTTATTAAAGTATTTATTGATGTGCACATAAAACACCTCTCCCTAAAACTAAACAAACCAGAAGCAGGCTGGAAGCTACAAGTTCCGAGAAAAACTAGCACAAAAAATCAATAAATATGACAAAGTATACATGCAAGGTTAAAAAAAAATTCGTCAAAATTCCCTCCAAGATTTAGAAGTTTACAGGAATACCTTAAACAATTAAATATGATAATCCACAATCAACTATTATCTGTAGTCATGCTTGTCGTCTGAAAAAAGCTTTGTAACATTGATGATATGATGATGTGATAACATTGATGATATAATAAGGCAGAGGAACGTTTCAAAACATATTGATAATAGTTGAGCTAGGAAATCGTAATTGTCCAAAATGACTAGGGTACATGCGTTGCAGGAATACTGTTTGCACCGGAAAACGGGATCACAAAGCAACCCGGAAATGGACCTGCCTTTGCCTTGGAACCCACACAAATTTTCATGGGCGAAACAGATCAGAAGGTGCTTGTTCATTCCTTTCGTGTCCATGCGCGCGTCACGCTACAGTGTACAATGTAAACAAATTTCTAATACACAGTGAAAACACCAACATTTATGCACCCATCAATTGAAACATATGTCAAAAAATTAGGAATACACTATGCAGATTCCAGCAACTGTATAAAACTGACATTTTTAGCGAAGAAAAGCATACTGTCCAAAATATCGTTTAAGCAAGCCCGACCACATTGTATCGTGGTCGGGCTTGCAGTTTTTTTGCAAGTGCATACAGTTTTTTAACGCCATATATAGTCTCTGTTCTCGAGGTCGGCGTTTTGATGAGCAGCGTAATGGGTGATGCTGGTCTTGCATTCCGGCAGAGGGCAGTTCAGGAGCGGGATGACAACTGGGAACTCAAGTGCGTTGACGTAGACGAACACATCCAGGTGGCGTCGTGGCAAAGTCATCGGCATCGTCAGAAACACCCGTTGTGATCACACTATCAATGCATTCGTATCGGCCGTTGACGGCGGTAGGCCTTGAAGGGGACGTGAGCACCATTATCGCCCGCCGCCGGCTCCCGCTGGGTTCCCAGCTTACACTCTTTCATTGCAGACTGGACAGCTCGATGGCCGTAGCGCATGTTGCGTCGAAGCACTTCACTTATTTCAAAGGTAATCTCCTCAACAACCGGCTTCTCGAACAAGTGGTAAAGGGCGGAAATGTTCAGAGTTCTTAGGACGGGGTTGGACCGCAGCTGGTAAGCTAAGAATTGAAGTTCACACGGACGTACTGTGAAGTTACCAAAATGCAGGAGTGTTGAATTTCTTTTCAACATGTCCACAATCGCTCGTGTGCCGGAAAAGCTCAGGACTCCAAGCCCCAGATTCATGTCCAACACTGACTCATTCTCAGCTAACGCATTCATGACTATTTGCAGAGCCACGGTGTTCATATAGCAGCGGCTAATCTGAACATGCTCCAATACTTTTGTTTGAAACAGCAGCTCGGCAAAATTTTCTGCGGCACACCTGTTGAAGCTGGTCTCGCATTCCAGATTCAAGCTCTTTAGGAAAGGGATGGCGGCCAGAGACAGGAACAGTGTCTTGGTGCAAGAGGTGTTGACATGGACGGAAGCGTCCAAGTGTAGCGTCCTGATGAGGTGGGTGTTCGCAAGGACGCCCTTGGCGAGCTGAAAGACACTTTCTATGCTATCGTGGCTGACTAGCACCCGGCCGTGGGCGCGGTTGCGACTTAAAGCGGACGCTAGAGGTCTCTCCTTCTCGTCGTCTGAAACACCCCACAGAGCGAGCTCCTTCAGAACACCGTTGCTCGCGAACGCCTCGATTAAAGGCACAGCTCCACGATGGGTGAGCGAGTTCTTTGAGAGGTCAAGCTTCTGTAGGCTCCTGTTGAACTTCAACATTCGGGCAATGTCGTTAGCTCCAATGTCGTTGATATTGTTGCCACTGAGGTCTAGCGCCAGAAGCCTGGTGTTGAACTTTAAAAATACCGCAAAGTACTTGGCATCTAGTTCCGCAAGGGAACAACCGGTGACCGTCAAATACTTCAGAGATGAGTGTCTTGTGAGCATTTCTGCGAAGCTCCCCATTGAACCTGGAGCAACATGTAGTCCTTCAATCTTCAGTATCCGTAGTCCATGGTTATTCTTGAGACCTTTCGCAATGGACACGACCTGCTCTTGGCCAAACCTCTTCAAGGACGCTAACGACAGCTCTCGCAGCTTGGAAGGTGTGGCAAGGTAGTCTCCCAATGCACGTGCTCCACTTTTTCCCATGGCTACTTGAGAGAGCGAAACAGTTTTAAGGTTGTTGTTTTTGCATATTCCCTTCATCAGCTCCTTCCCTGCCCCGGGTGGCATGTCGTTCTTCACGAACTTGACACTGCGCAAACTCTTCATTTTTTCTATCATGGCACCAAGCCGTTCGACAGTGACTGATCCGAGATAAAGGCCCGTGACGCACAGGCTCTCCAGGGAAGAAGGCATCTCGCAAATGGAGTCCATCAGCGGGTGCTCTGGTGCGTACATCCGTCTGCACAGACCTTCCGTTGTCACATGCTTGATGCTTGTGTTCGAAGCCAGCGAGACGGAGAGTATCTGCGCCGACCACGTGTCCACTATTTGGGGGCCCAGGCGCAGTTCGTGAATGCATCTGTGACCCTTGAAGAGCGAGTCCAGTAGCATGCAGGCCTTGAGAGTCGCGCTTCCGTTGAATTCTGAGTGGCGTTCGTCAATATCGGTGTTTCGGACCAAGAGTCTGCGTGGTTCCATTTCCAATATCTCTATGCTAGCTCGCACCAGGATCTGGTTGAGCGTGCGTAAATTATTTACCACCCAACAGGGCTCAGTGTCCATCATCGTGCATGGCATTTGCATATCGACGTGCGCATTTTCTAATTCAGCCAGTAATACTTCGATGTAATCCATGATGAGTGCCGCTGGTGGCAGGATTGGACAGATCTGGTGCAAAGTGAGCGCATAAGAATAGCATTCGGCGGCAGTCATCCTTCTGGGTCGTGTGGTAGCATCCCTTCTACGTGGCGCTGCTATGGCTTGCTCCTCAGTGGTCCCATTTCGGTTGCTAGTGATAGCCACGGTGCTATATGACGTCTGGGTTAAACCAATTGACCTGGACAAACAAAAAAAGACAAATTTCAGACTTGACTCGCATTACCACAGCAACACTAATAAATGTTGAGGATGAAATTCATGCTCCCAACAAGAGAGACACAATATGCGAGATTCTACCCCAAAAAATTCCCATGGGGGACGTAATCACATGATCGACTACCCAACATGGATGTAGCGGAAGTTCATCCTCAAAGCATCATGTATAGAAAACAAAATGGCCCTTAGTGAGAGAAGGTACCTGGTATTACTGTCGCCCAGGAATTTATTTCGGATTTATTTGTGCACCCTCTCACACCGTGAACTACATATACAGACAGTAAAACCGTATCCACCATAGGTGTGCTTACGGGAGAAGGGGGCGTGGCTAATCCTCCATGTGACCAAAGCGCTAAGTCAGCCTACACAATTATATAATAAGAGAGATGCTCCAACCAGGGGGGGGGGGGGGGATGCTGAGTCAGTAGCAAACTTCAACATGATAGCGAGAGTGGGCGAATTCGAGGACTTTTCGCTCTCTCCCCTCCTCTAATATTGGGCAGCATCTCTCTATCAACCCCCTTTCTCAAGGCGGCAATTGTGACTAAGAACCTGCGTCATGCAAAAGCACACCAGGTTGCATGTCGGATGAATATAAAAAAAACATGTTAGAACTTACGTATCTTAAAACTCCTGAACAGTATAACGCATTCAGCCCTAGCATGTCTTTGGCAGAGCAGTAAGTTCTTTTTTGAAGTGTGTAGCTTCACTGGAATGACGGGAAACGCGCATTGAGCGAGTTTCCCTACAATATAGAAATATTACTACGCAGAACGTACATGAATTCACATTGTCTTCCTAATACATTAAAATTTAGTAATATCAGTGCTGTGTGATACGGGCAATCCAAATAATATTGGCTTTATAAGAAATAACATTTTATTTGGCACTGTAGCAAAATTCACGCTGGAATACCTATTGTTTGGACAGGCCAAGCGCCTCACTGAGTTCTGGGCTTAGAGCTCATCATGCTAAGGCCAAAGTTGCCGTGATGAGTTTCAATTTCGTTAAATACAGGGAACCTCTGAAGTTCATGCCACTGTAGTGTTCGCCTAATTCTACATCTCACTAATCCTAAAGGCAGAATAAAGGTGTTAACTGTGTTCATTCTTAATTATTACCCTTGAATTCTTCGTTTAAAAGGTGGTTATTGACATCTAGACATGTAGCTTTAAATTGTAATTGCAATTTTACAAAAATGTAATTCACAAACTGAGTATCTTGACTTGCAGGTATCACAGACTTTCTCAGATCGTCACTTATGACCACTAGCTCCCGTTTATGGCTTAACGTGATTACAGTTGCGGCTATGCTTGATTGCGAAAGTGATTTTTAAAGAAAGCCTAGGAATAAATTTGATGAAGAATGCAATGCAGGCAGAGGTGGGTGACTAAAACTTGAAAAATGAAAATGATTAAAAAAACAATATTCGTTGCATTAGTAAATACGGTTTCCCAAATCAAAGGTAACCCCAATTTCCTAGAGGCAACAAGCGCTAAGATAGGAAAAACCAAATCAGGGTGAACGCCACCATCAAGTTGACACACCAAACTTCACGACGCCATACATTTTGACGCTGCCTACTATGTCCTGCGTAGTTACTACGCAGTTCAGATGAAGTATGGACTGAGAGGGCCGAGAAGTGAGCATGGAAGCTTTCATGAAACCCATTTTATCCAAAATACAAAACAACACTCTTAAACTTGTGACGTCACGGGGAGAGATATTGGCGAAAGCTTTCAAAGATGGAAATTCCGCCTTGAACTTTTTTTAATTAGAATGATGAAGTATAAGACGTTGGGGACATAATTGCGGCACCGGGTACTTCTTTTCTCTTTGAAGATAAGATATGCAGTAAGATGAACAATAAGGACGCAAAAAGCAAGACAGTACAATATGTGATGTGATAGTACACACTAGCCAAACGTCACAGGTCAGTTCAGATACGGCAGTAGGCGCATATGTACACAACTTCCACAGACAAGGTTACTTCACAGTGAGACAAACGATTACAGATATGAAACAAACTATCTAAATATTACGAATTTCATTTAGCATGAACTTTGCACGCGGCCTCATCAAGTGTGAGGCCCACGGCACGACTTTATGCTCTCCCATAGAAGGGCACGTATAGCACTCAAAATCGTTAATTATTTTTTTTCTAAACACAGGCGACATCGCATACGGTAGGTCAATATTTACATAAACTTTTTGATTCTTCAGAAATATTTAAAGGCGACAAGCGCTCTTCTCTGAAGACCTGCTGTTGGTCATGCACCAAGTATTTTCGTCACTGTTGAAGGCCTCCTAACTAGAAGTTGCAAACTTGCTCGCAGTACTTTTCTTTGTGTCTCATATTTCGGACACTCGAGGAGCCGAGGACGTACATCTTCGTCAGGGTGGCCGCAGGAACACTTCGTACCAGGCGTGCGTTTTCTAGTATGTAGGAAGTCTCGCGTAAATGCTGTATACCAAGCCATAGGTGGTGGACCAAAGTTTCAAATATTTTACTTTCTCTTAACTCTAATGAAATGCTTAGTTTTATGCAATTAAGGGTTCAGTATATATAAGTTTGAACCTCTAGACATTTCGTTGAACCATTTGCCTTTCGTGACGCTGCAGGCTATCTGTCTGAGAAGTAGACGTATTTTAGTGCGTGCAATTGGCAGAACTATTCTCCCTGCTAGAGACGCCTGCCAATTTCTAAAATGACCCATATCTGTGCTTCTTTTCTAGATGTTATAAAGCATAGTGCAGATAGAAGTGCAAACAGTTCCGAAAAATAGAAGACGTCACTCTATATAACTTAAATGTCTGCTTTATGGCCAAGTATGAAATGACGAAAGCTGAAGAGGAGAAATTTGTATACCGAGAACCGTCTGAAATAGTATCTGAAATAGTATCAAATCTGAAATAGTGCTAGTTGCTGCACAACTGTCGTGAGTATGTCCCTTTTAGATATTATTCCCTCGACCGACAACTGTATTCTTAGTCTCGACAGCATCCAAGGAGGGAAATAATTTTCAGCGCTGTTTATCTGAGACGTCGTCATTAATTCCTTAAGTTCCTGAACAATACTGTGTAGCTTCCATTTAGTTCTTTCCGTAAGTTCGAGATTAAATGGATGTATCTCGTGCTGAGTCGAAATACGGAAAACATGACGAAAGGCCCCAACCGGTCGTGTTAAGGAGAATGTCGCATGACGGGCATCGGCGATTACGAGAAAAATTGATGTTGCCTATGATACTCCAATACACACCCTTATCCCTCATGCCAGTAATCTCTGAAAACGCTTTGAGTTTGCGATAAATCCTAGAAAATCCGTGCCGAATAAGTAGTCTTTTGCTTTATTAGAGCACCTATGTTTTATAATATTACTATATGACTGTGAAATAATGACATTCGCGTTCTCAAAGCGCAAGCAATCCATTACCCTAGATTGGTCTATAGTTTCACTGTAGTTAAAATTCAAGGCCCTGTGCCCTTGTGGTAAAAATTCTTCATTTTATCGTGTTGCGACAGCTCGATTAGAAAAAACCTTTTTTTTTTTTCGTGGAAGGAAGCTTGAAGGTTGCATCGCACATTTTTCTTCCAAACTTAGCTCCACAAAAATGTTGGCCTCATTCATCATGTGTCCGAGTTATATGCCAGTTCGTCTGGCATATAACTTGTTTTTTATGAGGGACGCAATATTATGGATTATATTCAAACCACAGAGCACATCACCACAAAAGACAAGGAATAAGAAATACATGCGTCACGCAAGTAAAAAAAAAACGGTCCCCATGTGCAAAAAAACAATTTCATACAGAAGAGTAAAATGAAATTAATAAGCTAGGTAGCAAGCAATAGTGATGGAGGCTGTAAAAGTTTCAGGTGAACTCAAGGAGCATATTCGCAAAAATAATAGATGAATATGTTATGGCACATATTGTCGACCAGCCTGTTTTTGCAAAATGGCCGTTACTGTTCCTGGTTTGGTGATGAAAAAGCGACTGACATTTTTTTTTTTTTTTGCTCCAGGATTCACTGCATGGTGTGTTTCAGCCAGAGAGAAGTGCAATGGAAGACACCGGGTTTAGTAAAAGCACTTGATCCTGCGCACTAACAAGCCTAATTAGACAAACTGAGTCGTTTGCGAAGCGCATTGGGTTGAACGATTTATATTTTGGTCGTAAGAACATGCGGTCAATGGCATTCGTGTAGCCAGAATTATAATTTTAGGGGCAGGGGAGGGGGGTGGCACTACCTTGATTTCGGGAGGGGTGCCCCCTTAACATGGTCATTTTCCGGTGTCTATGCCATGGCGAAAAAAAATTTGTTGGAGGGGGGGCACTTGCCTGGTGTGCCACTCCCCGGCTACGCCCCTGGCCAACGGTGAAATGGTGGCGCCCACAAAAGCGAAGAAATCATACGACTCTGTATTCGGTGTTACTGCAGTCAGCCAAGTATCCTTTACGACCGTTCAAGCAATCTTTATGAGTGTTCGTGCATGGTGCTAAGTTCAAAATTACCGAGGGGATGGAACTACCTTTGTTACGCCATTGTGTTGCACACGAAAAAGAAGGTCCGTATGGTTTTTACCTCTGAGATAGTGAAATTTTCGGTTAATAGAAGGGTAACTGCATAATACGCTCTCTCGTTAACCTTTAAAATGTCAGGCCGACAGTTTGATAACACAGCGTGCGGGGTCCAGTATTTTGCAGCGGATGCAATCAGTCGTGCGTCTTTTGCATCTCCAATGCATTTCCGCGAAGAGCTGTGCCCCAGCAGCATCATGATGATTGGCTCCCACCACCGCGCGCTGTTTCTCACAACTCACTCTCACAAGCGCTGTTTCTAAACACAGCTAGAGTTGGAAAGAGCTGAGAAGAGGGTTCCTAGTTGTACTTCAACAGGCTCGATGGCACCCCATTATGCTGAAAAAGGCATTGGGTCCCAAGTCTAAGCAGGCTTTCACAGAGGCAGTGAGCAAAGCAATAATCGATGGTGAAGTCCCCATGGATGGATACTTAGCAGGATGAGCATGATCTATAAGGGAAAAGGGGACAAAGCCGTCATAAACAGCTACCATCCTATAGCAGTGACACTATAAAGCAAAGACTGCAGGCATAGATAGAGAATGAAGGGATGCTGGGGGAACTGCAGAATAGGCTTTGGAAACAAAGGAGGTTGGAAGATGACTTTTTTTTTTCACTGACGCAGTGCATCGAAATAGCAGAAAAGGAACACAGGCCCCTGTGGCTAGCACTTTTGGATATCAAGGGAGAAGCGTGGTTCAATAGAGCTTGTGCGGAATACGGGACACACTAGGTCTGCAAGATGGTGTCACTAAATTTTTAAAGGATATCTATAAAAGTAACAAGGTACTTATAAAATAGCAGAAACATGTATCCAAGTCCACAGAGATAAAACAAGGGCTTAGGCAGCGGTGTCTACTGTCACCTTTGTTATTCATGATGCACCTACAAGTTATAGAGGATAAATTAGAGTGGAGGGGACTTGGCTTCAGCCTCTCTTTCGTAAACAAGGAAAACTTATTGAACAGGCACTACCAGCATTGATGTCCGCAAGTTACATAGTGCTAATGGCCGACAATAAGGAAGATTTGCAGAGATTGATGAACATTTGCGCTAATGAGAGAGATAGGTTAGGTTTGAGATTCAGTAAGGAAACATTAGCAGTGATCATTTTTAATGATAATGAAGGTAGTGAGTTTAGGATGCAGGAGGTCACGTAAATATACTGGATAAATTCATATTACTGGACGTATCGATAAGCAATGGGTCCGAGTACCTAAGGGAACATGAAAGATACGTAACGACTAAAGATGACAGGACTCAGCGGTGATGAAAAACAGGGTGGTACGGAATTACCATATGTATCATATTCTGAGATGAGTTTGAAAAGAAGTGATGGTACCTCTTCTGACGTTAAGCAAGGTGGTCTTGTGCATTAGATCAAAAGTTCAAGCAAGATTAGAAATTAAGCAACGTGGAATAGGTAGGCTTGCTTTAGGAGCTCACAAGGAATACATCGAATCAGGGAATACAAGGTGATATGGAATGGACATCATTCGAGAGTTGGGAAGCCAGCAGCAGGATAAAATTTGAGAAGCTATTAAGAAAAATGGGGAAGAGCGTTGGGCTAGGAAGGTTTCCGACTAAACTTGTACATGAAAAATTTCGATACAAAATGGAGGAAGCGAACAAGAAAACTGATGGGTAAAATACAGCAGGCAGCAAAACCAAAAAGAACTATCGGTTAAGAAGAAAGTGAAGGAAACGGAAACAGACTTGTGGAAAATTGACAGGTTTTCGACTAAACTTGTACATGAAGAATGTCGATACAAAATGGAGGAAGCGAACCAGAAAACTGACGGGTAAAATACAGCAGGCAGCCAAACCGAAAAGAACTATCGGTTAAAAAGAAGGTGAAGAAAACGGAGACAGACATGTGGAAAATTGACATGATTAAGAAGTCCACACTAGTGGTTTATCGAACTTTCAAGCAGGAAAGTGCCAAGGAAATGATATATAATAACACTAGGGGTAGTGCTCTACTGTTTGAGGCCAGGACGGGAGTATTGCGAACCAAGACATATTAGCCCAAATACGAAGAGGTAGACACGGTATGCAGTGCATGTGGAGAGAAGAGGAAACAGCCGAACATTTGATAATGTTATGTAAAGGGCTTCAGTCTGCAGTTCAGGATGATGGCGAAGAGTTTTTTAAAGAACTGAAGTTTAGGGACAGGGAGGGCAAAAAATACTTTAAGCGGGTATAAATAACTAGGAGGTTACCTGATTGGTGGCGGTAATCAAGGCACGATTGAAAGCTCAATCCTTTACTGCGAAGTACCAGTCCCTAACTTTATTATTTAAAAGTCTATTCTTTGGTTCCTAAGTATTATGAGTATGGGGCGTTAGGCGCCACCCGATCTAAAGGGTACAGCCATATCAATTCATCCACCCATCCCCATCAAGAAAAAAAAAACGCAATCTCACCAATCGAAGCGAAGCTGTATAACGATTGTGAATAAGTAAGTTTGAAAATGTTAACCAGAATATTATTTTGTATATTGAGAAAATATCCGTGGAAGCATGCAGTGTAAAAACACACATGCGATGTCTGCCTTCCCAACAGGATAATGTGTGGTGCCGGATTTCATTTTTATTCACAGACATTCTTAGCACCAACAAAAAGGTAAAGAAATTCGTGATCGAAGCGAACAGGTGATACAAACTGAAATTAGCGCAGATGTACACCCCAACCAGCCGTTTCGACAATAGAGAAGTAGAACAGCTATACGACATACGACTACGATACAGGATAAGAGCCTGATTAAAAAAAAAAGAGACTACTCATAAATTTTCTCGTGAAGTTTTTTTACGTTCGCAACTTATGTACTGAATTTGTGTAAATTGTCCAAACTTGTGTTAATGGTCCTTTAGGTATCAGCTTGGATAAAAATTAGCACAAACATAAAGTCAAAGACGTTGTCATCTATTCTCTCTGATTTGTCTATAATTTTCCGCTGTTGTTTTATTCTAGCATAAACCACCAGCCAGCCCAATCTAGGCTTCTTGTACTTTAGGAACTAGTACAAGCTCTAGTTTTTTTTAACAAAGCATGCACATTCATAGGCAAACAATTTCGGTTATGCAGCGGCATTACGAATACTAACAGTATCATCAGTATACAATATAAAGCGAAGGGCCTAACGAACTGCCTCATGGTAGACGAGTTGAGACCGGAAAGTTACCCCTTCTATTGCACAATACATTGCATTTGTTAATATTAAAGCACAATGAATTTCCTGAATAAAGTTGGTCGAAGATGGGAAGCGAGTTTCCTAGGAATGACTTTATCAACTCCTTTGCAGAGATCTGAGAATAGTTTACCTATCCTACAGTGAGTGTGAGAGTAATGCAAGACAATGAAACATAACTATGGTTATGAAAAAAGCTTACTCTCATCAATGCTATCATCGCCACTGAAATAAATAACTAAAGGTTGAACAAAAAAACGATACATACTGTTGACGTGACGACACTGATTAATACTTTTAGTTAACGCGGCGCCCTAAACAGCTGAAACCCGAAATTGAAAGCCACGGTGGCTGCAATGCACTTCTTTATATGACCACGTTAACAAACTGTGTTTAATGAAAAGTTGCGATACTACACATCAGAAAATATTTCGAAGCATTGAAGTGTGATAACCTGAAAACGCAAAGACCACCGGCTTTGCTATTTCATCAGAGTCCATGAAGTTGAGCTTGATCAGTTCGATTAAATATCTCTAGTAGCGTAATGAAAGGCCAAACTTACCTAGCGTGCTCAAGGACACCGTCGCGTCCACCAAGCTCAGCCGATCTCGTTGACGGTGAATCCATGTCGACGACGCACGGGTATTCCATGTCCAAAGCGTCAAGGGTTGCAGAGGAGTGAAAGACGAGCAGCTGCTTCGTTCACTCGGTAGACAAGAATGCTTAGATGCGACAAAGAGACGTTATTTTATGCCTCACCCTCTGGAGCAAGCCGGAACTCATGCACCTCCTCATTGGTCAGTCAAGGGGCAAAATAACCTCCTCCAATGAACGAGGTCCGAGGTTCGCATTTTTGAAAACAACGTGCATCGAAAGGTTTTTATTAATTTTTTTTTCAAGCACAAACTTGTACATTGACTTCCTGTCATTGTCCTCACTGGGCTGCCCGAAACATGAGGGACCCCCCTCTCCTCCCCCAAAAATGCTGTTCTTAGTCAGTATTCTTTGTACTCGGGCACGCAGCCTAGTCTGGCGTCTTTTTTCTCCCCCGTTTTTCTCGCCACGACAAGAACGAACGGAGTGACATTTGTACGTGCAGACATGCTCAACACCCTCAGCTACAGAGATACGGAACTTGAGGAATATGCGTCCCTCTTCTGTTGTTTTCTTTATTTTTTTTCCTCCCAATGCACCTTCCAGAAAGCGCTGAACAGGGCTTCTTGATCTCCTTCGTTTAGTGCGTTGAAGATGACAAGTTCCCTTCTCAGAAATCATCGGGCGGTTGACCGGTTCTTCTTAAATAGAAGAACCGGTGAAGGGGTAGGTATTGGTAGCATGCCGAACCTAATTATGCATACTCGAACCTAATCCTAAAATACCTGCAGAGGTGTCGCTTGACTAAATCGCGTTTGCGCGCTTTGTGGGCATTCGGAGAACTAGTTTCGAGGCACGTGGTCGCACTAAAGCAAGAGAAACATGTTATCGATGGTCGTTTAGGAGGCTATCGGAACACTAAGACCAAACAATAAATTGTTTTCATTGACAAACTGTTCTCTAAAAGCTCGAAGGTCGTAGTTTTCACTATTGCATGCATATTACAGAGGTGAAAGTTTTTTGTATAATACTACGCTGGAATTAGCACCCGGACTACACAGGTCTTAGACAAAATTTTTCATATTTTCGTGACATCGGCTTTGCGAATATAATTGAAACTTAGATATATAAGTCACTGTATTCCTCAGAAGAGAACGAATTACATTTTCGCTGATTAGGGTCTACGTATACCTCACTGAAATACAGACTTTTTGATGCTGTGAAACTCAATAAGGTTGGTGCGATTTGGACGGAATGTTCATTATGACGTCATTGCGCACAATTTGTTCTCGTACGTTTTTTTTCGTTTAAAGAAGCGTATTGTTGTGGGGACAAAATTTGCTATAGGGTTTCTTTGATGGTGACTTAATTCAAAACATCTAGTTCAGACAAAGCATTTTTTTTTCAATATTCAGATATACTGACCAACAATAAGCGCAAAAAACGCAGGTGAGTATCATATGTGGCTTGGGTCGTTTTCATACCACAGTTACAACAATAAGCTATTGTTGCTGATTAAGAACTTTCTGGTTTGTTTCCTAAACAAGGTTATACTTATATATACAAATGTGTTATCTAGAAGGGGGTGCGTATGTATGGCTGTGGCTTGTTCGGTTTTCTTGCATCATTTGCGAAATATTGTTATTCATACCCGGCTGCGGCGGCTGCATTTCCGATGGAGGCGGAAATGTTGTAGGCCCGTGTGCTCAGATTTGGGTGCACGTTAAACAACCCCAGGTGGTCGAAATTTCCGGAGCCCTCCACTACGGCGTCTCTCATAATCATAGCGTGGTTATGGGACGTTAAACCCCACCAATCAATCAATCAATTGTTCTTCACAACACTAATGAATTGTGAAATAGACAAGAACAATTATTTATTGCTCATAAACTAATCTCGCTCATCAACAACAAGAATTTTTTTAAGTACGTATTCAACATGTAGCCATTAAAGACAGAGCAGGATACGCTTATGCAGCGCTGTGGAGGATATTTTAAACTTATATATTCGATTCTCTAAAGGATGGCAAGACGCTTTCGTAAATATCCTGGCGTATCCCGCACTTTGGTCATTGCCGAGTCTCGTTGATCGACTTTTTGAGCTCTCAGATATAAGGAAACATGCCGGCGATATTTTTATTTGAAACGCAACACGAAAATCATCCCCTTTGCTGACCTGTCGAGATTAAAACTGCAGCACACAAGCATGCAGATATATTGAGATGCAAAAATTTACCACGGAAAAACTGACCGATATAGGCGCAATGAATTCTTTATGGCAACTCGCCATGCCAAAAATTAGCATTTCGGTTTCAGAATGTATTTGAAAGTGTCCATGCTCATCACTGCAACAAAGTAATTGCAGCCCACTTTTAACCAAGATATGCTGATCTTATTAGCGTTCACACTGATGGGTCATATTGGAAACAAGCTTCGGCACCAGCTTTCCATAAACCCGTATACTAAGAGAGAAAATATTTTCGGCTCTGCCACATTACGTTATACGTAACTGCAGAACTACTTGCTGTACGCTTCATTTGTGGACCGTCGGGAGGGACATCTTTTCCAGGTGAACTTACGGGAGTCAACAGCTTCATTAGTATGTGTAAAATACATCAATCGACTTTGCTACAAACAAAAGATTGCTTGCGCAAATGCTCCCCCTAAAAAGAGGAAAGCAACGGAAGTTCCTGGGGGTGAAACGCAGTCACCTCAAGGTGTAAAAAAAACTGAAAACAGCCGAGTTCACGTCATCGCCAGCGTGCAGCAATTCTCAGTAATAGTCACTCTTGATTACCAAAGTGATGCTAACTAAAAAAAAGAAAAATGGCAGACAAAGATTATGTGGTGATCAAAAAACTAGGTGCATTGCTTTCCACAAAAAAGAACTGTGTTTCCTTTCTTAGTTTTAATACAAAATCGGCACAAAATAATAAAGACCAAATAACCACGCTTAATTCAAGTGCTGAGTCTCATGTTCTTATATATGATGACGGAAACATGCTACGAGAACAAAACTGGGGTGATGAGATCACCTGGCTTTGCAACATTCTTTCTGAAGGTGATGTTTCGATGACGGCTGAGCAGAATTCCGGCTGGTCGAAAAGTTTTCGCTTGTCCCTTATAATTATGAAATCTTGAGTTTCCAATGAAATGGTTTTGTTTATGTAGTGTTACCACCCTCCTAGTGGTAACAATTCAAACTTTTTAGCATTCTTTGATACATACTTACGTTGGACCGGAAACGCCGGTAGTATGCTACCTCTTGCAGGTGATTTCAGTATCGATGGTGTGAAACCATTAGAAAGTCCCTTTGAACACTGTCAAGTTATTCAATCAAATAGGTTTTCTAATGCTATCACTATCCCAATCGACGTTGAAAAAACTGTGCGCCATTAGCAAGGATGTTCATCACTAATATAACTGCTTCAAAATGTTATTTCAGCGTACTAAGCGCACCCATCAGTGGCCTTCTTGCTATTTTTATTTTGATTAAGGAAGCCGCAAATTGTTAACGCTCCCAACTCAGAGAGCCAATAGTTACGCGAGGTATTCATTTATATGCATTGGCTACATTTCGCAGAGAGATATCGTTAACCGATCGTTCAAGCGTGTATCAATCAGAAGTCACCTATATTATTTTCCATGGCTAGCTGATTAGGGTTCACAGGAAATGCTTTCAATACCAACTGCTGAAGCATGCGCGCAAATCCAAAAAAAAAACTGTGGCTTACTAAAGCTTGTTTTAGGGAAATAAACATAAAAGTAAATTGTTCTAAAGCTTTTTGAAAAACACGAACGACGAAACGCTCATACGTTTCAAAACCTAGCGAAATAAAATAAGCAGTTTATTGGCCTACGAATAGAGAAGTATACTTGAACAACTTCTTTAAAAGAGATGTAAAGAGTAACAAGATTTAGCTCGGACAATGCTAAACAAATTTCTTGGCCGTAACGGTAATTCTTCAGGCCTACTGATCTTGTGATCGGCGGTGACGCTATTTGTAACAATGTTTCAGCGAATTTATTCAATATTATTTTTTATCTCAAGGAAAGGAAGAGCACTATTCTGCCAATTTGTACCACCTATTGAATCATACCTAATATATCGGTAGCAGGAGTCGGTCACCATAAAATGTACCTCCAACATGCTAAAAATTTTAGCGGGCTTACAACAAACTAGCATAGGGCTTTCGCTTTTTTTCTTATACCTAAATACTTTTTACCATTGAGACGTTTGAAAAATGTATTACATTCTGTAATGTATTGTTTTCTCAACCCCCTTGAATAATGCCCATTTGGGCGATGTAGGTTGCACTAATGACTACATAAATAAATAAATAAATAAATAAATAAATAAATAAATAAATAAATAAATAAATAAATAAATAAATAAATAAATAAATAAATATACGCAGATGGCCCCGCCGCCGTAGTCTAGTGGCTAAGGTACTCGGCTGCTGACCTGCAGGTCGCGGGATCGATTCCGGCTGAGGCGGCTGCATTTCCGATTGAGGCGGAAATGTTGTAGGCCCGTGGGCTCAGATTTTGGTGCACGTTAAGGAACCTCAGGTGGACGAAATTTCTGGAGCCCTCCACTACGGCGTCTCTCACAATCATATGGTGGTTTTGGGACGTTATACCCCACATATCGAAATATGCGCAGATGATACAAACTTGCTTCTTTCAGCTGCAAATTATAGAATGTTAATGACGCAAATGAAGTACTGGCAAGGTTGGCCACGTATACAAGCATTAACTGTATAAATATAAACGCATCAGAAACAACAGATAAATACTTCATGCCGAAAAATTAACAAGCCCTTTATCAAGTCCCGTTAAAACTTGGCAGCTCAGAGCTTGAAATAATACACCATATTAGGTGTCTGGGAATAATTGCCTGAAAACACACGTCTTAAAACGCCCATACTAATAAGCTATCTGGCGCTATATAAAGAATGCCGGGAATATTGTCACGGGCGGGATTCTCGCAACTTAAGGTAGTGCAAACATCAGATTTCGGTGCTTGTTAAAGAACCCCAAGTGGTTGAAATTTCCGGAGCCCTTTACTACAGCGTCTCTCATAATCATATGGTAGTTTTTGGATGTTAAGTCACAATTATCAATGCAGTGAAACTTTTCATCTATTTATCTAGCGCTAACTACTTTCATCTCTTTTAGAGTACGACAACGTTCACAAATATCCGAAAAAACACGTCATACAGAAAAGGGCCAGTCGTGTCTTCGTAAATGTTTTTTTTATCGCAGTCACACCGGTCTCATATCCCGTGGCATGAACATACTAACTACCAAAATACTACTGCCCAATGCTTGTGAAATCCTACCACACAGGATAAAATGGCTACATACTTTTAGGGACCAGTGCCGTCCTGAACCACCGCAAGGTATTGCACAACATCCGTTTTAATCACACGTGGTTTATCCCACGCACAAACACATAATACGGCAACCAGATGCCTTGCTTTCTCTCTAAGTTTCACTGAAGTGCCATATCTGCAATCTCAGTAAAATTACACATGCGTATTTTTTTCTCCAAGTGTCTTTTTCCCTTGTCTGTTGCGTATACGTGTATAATCCGACCTTAGTGCCCATCTCGTATTTCTAGTATCGTTACACTCTGTTATTCGATTCGTATGTATAAGAAGTAGTTAAGATATTACTTGTATTTTTCTTTCAATTTCACCGTTCCAGTTATTTGTTTTCAGTCTACGCTTCATTCAGTTTCATAAACTATCACTAAAAACTGCTTGCTCACTTTGTGCATTTCCATAGCAATAAAATACTTGTCGGTGCCACCCATGTGGAAGTAGTCGTGGTCCCAGTCAAGTTCATTAGAAGTTTTTTCGCCACGGCCCTCAGCATCTTGAATGTTAAGATACCGTTTATAGTTTCAGGGATCGCACAAGTGGAATCGGAAAGCTTGTGCCTTTGAACGAACGTTTCGCGTAACGATGTAGCTTCCAGTAGATTTATAGCCACCTTTAGAACGCGGGAAATTTTACTGCTGATCATGGGACCCATACGGCGCATTGATAAAACGATTTATTCCTACCACATCTTGACGTTCAATAAACAAACTATGCTGTTGATTGTACAGATACTTTCTTCGCAAACTACGCACACAACTCTCAATGAGATGAAGTTCATCCGGTGATATAATTTATTATTCCTATTAAAATAACCCGTATTGCCGAAACAATATTTCTTAGGCCAGATTTCGACACCCCAGAGACCTGTGTTGTTTGGTAGCCCTGCATGCGGGGCCACCTCTGATCGATCATTAGTGGCGAGCGCAGTTCAGAAGACATTTTAATACCCCTGTCACACGGCCACCACCGAACTCCGTTCAACACCGTCAACGTAAATCTCCCCTAGGGGGTTCGACGGAGAAGGAGTTGTGGCAGTGTCACGCGGCAATGACAAGATTGTAACAGTTGCCGCGAGGGGGCTCAGATGGCGATGTTTAATTTTCGGAAATGTATTCTAATTTCATCTCTATTGATTTTTGTGAATCATCGTTATGTGGTTTCTACAAAAAAGCACTATAAAGTAGGTATGTGACTAACAAACCATTAAAAATAATTTAAAATGAAAACGCATTAGCTAAATGTAGCAATGCTGCTAGTGACGCTGGCCACATTGTGCTTTTAGTTGTTTGTTGTCTGTGTACATGCCCGGTACGAAAGTTCTTATGCTTCTATGCCTCGCGAGCGCACATTTTGTGTTCTTCAGCCATGAGTGACACAGCGGACGACGTGAGGAAGTGGTATGATATTGCGCGGGTAATGATGTTGGTCGGGGTGCGCCGGCCAGCCCGACTCGCGAGGCACGGTGTGTAGGGCATCGGTGTTGAGAGTAAGTGAACTCTGGCGGGCGTAAATATATGTAAACAAACACGCGTTGTGAATGAGTACTACAGCGAAAGAACGTTTAATATTGCAAAATTGTATTATTCTTTCACTACGGCCACTTACTGCTCGAAAATTTTCTCTGACCTCTAGATCGCTAGGGACGAGAGTATCTCGTTTCGCTGCGAAGGGAGATCGTTGAACGTCCTTTGCGAAATGCTCCGTTTACCTTCGTTTGCGTAAGGGTGGCCATGTGACACGGACCGCATCTTCGTTGTCGTAAGGACGAGGGAGTTAAACGGTCTTCGCGGGTGCCCGTGTGACAGGGGTATAACTTGTTCTTAAAGTAAGCGTGCGTGCACTTTCGAGTATTCAGGTGCACTGGACATATTCTCTGGTTTAATGTAAACCGGTACTTCCCTTGTGCCATTGCAGAGGTCAACATTTGCGGGGCGCACATGATACCCAAACTTGCACCCGCCGAGTACTAATTTCGTCACCCCTCTCTCTCTCTCTGTTGTCCGGCTGCTCCCAAGGTGGTTTAGTCGGCTTACGCCAGGAATGCTTTTCTTTTTTTCTGAGGAGGAAACGCTTAAACACCCGCATCGTTTTATTGTTCACGCCACGCTGATCTCCCTTTTGGAAAAGAGCGCATTTAAGCGTCACCAAGGCTTCAGCGCACTCAGTCTCGGGCCCTGCTTCGCTGTGGAACGCTGGTTTGTTACGGTTTTAAGCGGACTTTTCGAAGTGACGCAATATCATTGTCAATTACCGCAACTAGCAATTATTATACAATTCTTAAGGGCATTTACGATATAAATTCGGCATGAACAGACGCAAAGCTAGAAAGTAGGGAAAAAAAACTCGCAAACAAAGTTTTAGCAGTCAGGGGTCCTTGAGAACAGCGCAGCTTGATGTCACTTCGCCTGCATAGTTGGCCCTGTTGGGAAGTCGACGAAATCAAATGCTGTTCACGTGGTCAGCAAGATGAAGTGTTCGCGGTAAAGGGTCACAAGTAACACCATAGCGCGTTACGTGTTTCAGGGTCTTAACAGCGTTCTCGTACAATTTCGGACAGTAACGGAAACGTATATACGTTACCATTTTTAGTAAAATTTCGAGGCGCGTTATTGGATACTTTTTCATCCTTCATGCGATTTTCCTAAAACCTGCCACCGACGAATTATTTCACGCTGTTTTGAAAGCTGTTGGCCTTCCAGGGATAAACAAAAAATCTGCCGACGGATTTTTTTTTAAATCGCAAGCTCGTTTTTTTTTTTAAAGCACAGACTCCTTCTGGGGAGATTTGGACGATGACCACACTAAGGTTTATAAAACAATTGGAATGCAGAGTTAAAAAACGTACGGACACCCTTTGAGGAAACTGTACCGAAGCAGGTGGATTGCTAGCACCTGCGCATGTGCGTGCACGAAAAAGATGTCCCGGAATAAAAGCGCGCGAGAAAGTTCACTCCATGACACGTGCTGACTGTGACTCTTTGTTCATGGCGAAAGCAACAAGCTTCTTCGAGAGCCTCCGGCGACATAAAAACAGTAGCTTGAAGTTACCGTAAAAAGAAGTGCACACGCTTAACACTGCGTTCTGAAGAACCATCACATCGGATCGGACAAGTCCTGCAACGTCCACTTAGAGGCCGATCCTGTACGCGGCTTTTCGCGGAATTCTGACTCATCCAGGAGACGGCCGGGAACTTGTTCAGGTCTACAGATGCACCGCCGATCGAGAGTCTGCCACAACGGAATTTCGCACATCGTGGAGCATAGGCGTGACCATCTATGGCAGGAAAATACGCCTTAAGAAATTCAAGGGACACGTGGAAGTCAGATATTTTTCTTTCAGTGCAAACACATACATTACAGTTTTTTTTTCATTCCTTGCTATCTTTACTAGCGTCCTTCTCTTTCAACTAAAGCGCATTGATAACGCGGTAACAGGAACCCTACTGAACTACGGTTAATATAGCTGCAGGACAGACCGTGGCTATTGTGAAAGGAGGAGGATAGATTAAGTGGAAGGACATGGAGGTTAGCCAGTTCTTAGACCGGCTAGCTACCCTGTTTTAGGGGAAGAAAGATGATAGAAATAATGTTGCAAAGAAAGAAAAAGAGAGAGAGAGAGAAATAGAGAAAATAGCGATACAGGAAAGGGTGATTTCACGAGGCATCTACGTGAATTTTAAAATGTATATTCTTTTAGTACTATTTTATGCTCAGCAGCCCAAAAATGAACAAACTTTTATTTTCAAGTGCCTAAATTAGGAGGCGGACATGTTGAACTACCAGGGACCAATTTCATTACTTGTCATTCTCGAAATTTCGTGACGATGTAACTCACAAATATTACCGTTACAAAGAAGTATCGTGTATGAAATGTATGCGAAATGCCCCGCCGCGGTGGTCTATTGGCTAAGGTACTCGGCTGCTGACTCGCAGGTCGCGAGATCGAATCACAGCTGCGGCGGCTGCATTTTAGATGGAGGCGAAACTGCTGTAGGCCCTTCCGCTCTTCTTTCCTAATCGTATATAGTGGTTTTGAGACGTTGAACTCCACATATCATTATCAAGTGTATGTAGGAGAAAACGATAAGTAATAGTTTCTGAAACTTGACAAGGGGTGAAGAGTACTCCTGAATAATGGTATAAATATAAGACATTTGTAAAATATCTGCTGCCCAACAGTTGATAGAACTTATCAACTTCGTCTCGAAAACAAATTTTGCTTCTCTCTCTCTGCAAGGGCAGCCACATTTATGGTTATTCAACTCCTAATCATATGTCAGCAACCTTGTGGAGCTCCTGCAGGCTCACTCATGAAATATATCTTGAGTGTTGGACAGCCTCTGGCTCACACTCACCAAATGTTGCTGAGGCGGACTCCCACTCAGGAAATGTTGCCACTACCAGACTCCCTCAGACTCGCTGTGAGTCTGCGTGAGCCTGAGTGAGTCGACTGTTAAGTCTGTTAGCCTAGCAATATTTTCTTCGACAACGATATCATTGCTGCATGACACCAATATTTCACGCTAGGTGCTCTTTTTGGTGCCTTCATCATAATCATCATTTATTATTTTTAAAGGCCTGTACAAGGCATTACATAACTGAAGACAATATTAGGGGCATGTAATGACACGAATGCCTTTTGGTATATAGTACCTTCGAATACGAGTTATATGAGTGCTCGTGAACTAATAAGGTCCTTTTTCTTAAAGAGATGGCAACATGAGATTTGGTTTGCTAAAACGGCTGCTTGGCCGAGCTGGTTCATGGCTGGGATAGACTTGAATAAGTCTATTTTAATAAACTACATTTATTAAGAGCTTCCTTGGAAGACAGTGGGGGAGGGAGCGGGGAAGTCGTATTGGTGCTCCCCTACGTAATTCACGCCTCTTATCAATAATGTTGGCATGATGCATGAATACACTGCTATATAATACGTTTTTAGGCGATAGTATAAATTTCAATTCAAGTAAGGCTGATAGTAACGCTGGGCATGAGTACAAATAAGAGCGAGCGCGAATTTACTTGACTGGCCCGACATAAACGCTTGCGTTTTTTTTTGTTTTTTTTTTGTAATTGTACAGGGTAAAGTGAAAAAAAAATCTTCATGCACAGACATTTTCTCCGTGACTAGGCCATTAAATCAGTTCCTACGTATTTGCGCATGTACATTTAGCTAGTATATATAAGCGTGCCGTAAAATGGGCCTTTTCCGCGTGTAATCTGCGCATGCACGTAATTTTTATTGGCCAAAATGTGATGCCCGCCACCCGTCCAAAAAGAAAGGCTATAAATGCAGGCCTTCACTTTTGCCTACGAGATCACGGTGGGCAACTTCGGAGGCTAAGGACCACCAATATTGATTTTGACGATCTCCACTTCAGGTGTAGTTGGGACGCGGAAAATGCTCATTACTGTGTGCTTATTGAATTAACCGATGCTTTATTTGCGGAAAGCGTGAGTACTTAAATCTCATATCGTGTTTAATGTCACACTGAGAAAAATGGCAGCATGGGCCACAGAGTCAGAAGCTAATGCATGTAACTCTACAGGCATCTTTTAGCTAAAATAAAATTTCTAAGGTTCGGTAGGATAAAATATGTACGATCATTCTTGTTTACCGAGAATTTAGGACACGATTCTTGCTTGGGTAAGACGTTTTGTCTGAAACATAAATCTGAGATCTAAAAAAATTACTAAGTGTTCCTGCAAAAATTATTTTTAAGTACACTTGATATAACCTTATTGTTGTTGAGTAACTGCCGAGGAGTAACGCGCTGCCTTTGTTTTGGAGGTAACGTAGGGCGGTGGTGCGTTCTTTTTTTATTAAAGTAACGAGTAATGATGTATTTAGTTACTTTTTTTTTTGGTAACACATGCAACTCTGGCAAAAAGTCTTGGGGCATGTCCTGGGCATGTTTCATGGTGCGTCACAGCCCTTCCACACTTTCCCGAGAGTGAATTGATTCGTTCCGTCTTCAACTACGTATTGAGTTTGCGCGTCCCTGCCAGACTGTAAGAGAACAACAATGCGAGAAGCAATTCACCAGAAAAAAAAACGTGTAGCAATTTTCACACCACCGAGGGCCGTTGTTAGCCGTTACCCGGTAACCCTAGTTTTTTTTTTACGCGTTTTGGTTTACTATTGTTCGCCGACAGTATTCATGTTCGATGTAAACCCTGCAGCAGCAACGTCGAGATGCCTATCGACTAGAGCCGGTTCACGGTTGCAGGTGTTAGGCTGGTACGCCATCTTGTCAGCTTCTCGGTTTCTGCGAGTAAATGGCGCTTGCCTTGCTCGCTTTGCGTTATGCCCCACCGCAATGGTCTAGTGGCTAAGGTACTCGGCTGCTGACCTGCACGTCGCGGGATGAAATCCCGGCTGCGGTGGCTGCATCTCCGTTGAAGGCGGAAATGTTGTGGGCCCATGTGCTCAGATTTTGGTTCACGTTAAAGAACCCCAGGTTCTCGAAATTTCCGGAGCCTTCCACTACGGTGTCCCTCGTAATCAAATGGTGGTTTTGAGACGTTAACCCCCCCTCCCCATGTCAATCAATCGCTTTGCAATAACCATGAATTCAGAAAACTAATTGATTTTACGTCTGCCGTCTAGCTTTTAGCCGTAGTTAGCCATAACCATAACCAGTTCAACTGTGGTTAAATCTTTGTGTAGGTACTGTCTGCAGTGACAAGTTCCCAGGTACATTAACAGAAACTTTTTGATGTATACTTTAGGATGCAGAAAATTTATAGATGATAATAATTAATAATTATAATTAACACAATAATTTGAATTGTAAAGCATCATGCAATCGTCATATATAGTGTCACTAGTTCAAAAGTAAGAACACTTCCATCCGTATTCCAATATTAATCAGATCTCTTTGATACAGTATTTTTTTTCTCTCAAAACGGGCAGATATGGACACCGAGGAAGAAGCAGGCAATGCAGAACACGCGCGTGTTGCCAGCGCTTGCTCGTGGCACGCAGTGATCGCTAGTGTTTCGCCGGGACTGTTAGCTGCGTCGACAAGAGGCTGCGAATGCGAATTTCCGACGGGCTGAAAAAAATGTCTCGATTTTACGAAATTCCAGATTTAACCAAAGAATTCGATCACTCCTACACTTCGTTAAATCGACTTTCAAATGTAGAAGCATTCTTTCCACCACTTTTACTACGCAAAATCGCAGCAGACCGTTTTCAGGGTGCTGTTAGGTCATGCAATCATTGGACCAAATGTATATCTATAACGCATGTTGTTCTTCGATGTACACAATAGGCACTGCCTGTGATTTTTCCGCATGACGCGGGAATCGAATCTTGTGCTTGCGGCTGACGTCACGTCTGGTTCAGCGCGCTAGCACGAAGATGATCTGTTGCTGGAGAAGGTGCACGTGAGCAGCGCGTTTGTACGTCAGCACCTGCGCGAGCTGGTGAAAACCGCTGAGCCAAAACCCGACGATGCACGACTTCTGAGTGTGATACTTTGCAACCTATGCCACGAGCACATGGGTCCAACCGTATTCGTGGGTGGTTCCAGAACCGGGCTAACGACCAGGTCGCACTGTTCACGGCCTTTTCGGTACCATCAATAATCCTTTATCTTGTATCAGCTGGCCCTCAGTTGTACCTGAATTGACAACTTGCTTTGGCTTTTTGTTTTTGTTAATTTTGTTTGTTCTTTTGCATTGTATGTGGCCACGTGTGTGTGTATATCCACTCTGTGCTTTTGAATAAACTTTCGTTGTCAATCGGCACTTGTGTTCGTGTGTTCTTTTGTCTTTTCGTCTGCTTTGTTGCGCCGTTCAAAATCTATGCATTTGTACCAACTCACCCGATTGTCAGTGCTTTCGGGACCACCAACGGCGAGGCGCCAGCGGGCCTCGGCTGTCGTAGAGGTCATCATATAGGTGTCCCGGAGTAGGGATCCTCCTTATTTTTTTTGCATCTAAATAAAAAAAAACGCCAGGCCTGCGTGGAACGTGCAACACAGTCCCTGCGAATGCTGAAAGAGCGCCCTTTCAGAACCTTTTATACCCACTCTTTGGGTAACTGCTACAAGCACATTTGCTGGGTGCCCACTACGCCGTAATAATCATAATTTTGGTGTAGTGGGTCAGCATTCATGTGCTATCGATCGTCATTCTTCGGAGAAGCATGGTATCTGCTACACACTTTTATGTAATTTTGTTCAAACTTGTTAAGCAGTGGCTGATGACAATGAGGAATGATGCCTGTAGTGGGTATGGGCCACATTTATTAGGTGATAAAAAAACAAGCTTTTGTAATGGGCTGAAGCAATTAACGACCCACTCGTTACGCTACTCGCATTGTGTGGCGCTTGGTGTTTTCTTTGATGTTCTAAAACACCTTATTACTCATATTATCACGATTCCTTTCCAAACATCAAGCCTGTCTAAGGCCAGTTTGGAAATGAAATATACACAGATACACAGCTAATAACAGCCGCTTTTGAGGATCCTTACAAAAGCTTGTTCACCATGACTGAGCTTACGGATTACTATGAAGAAAAGGCTGAACGATTCATTGATTTCATGTCATATTTACAGGAAGATGATCAGCTCACCCTTGATGGACCGATAACTACGGAGGTAATTAAGATTGCAATCAATACATTGCAGAGAAACAAAACTCCGGGCCTAGATGACCTTAGCATGGAATTTGACATGACGTTTCAAGAACTTCTCGTTCCTTTCATTGCGGCATTTTTTTTAAAAGCCTATGCCTATGAAGTCGGGGTACTTCCTCCTTCCTTTAATCAGGGCCATACTACTTTGATACTGAAAAGCACCGATAGTTAAGTTTGAAAAAGAGTAACTGGATATAGGCCTACATCTTTGTGTAAAGTTGATTGTAAGATATTTGCGAAAATCCTCACGAGTAGGTTGCAAACAGTGATTACTAGATGTGTAGGCACCCGTCAAACATGTGGAATAAGAGGCCGTTCTATACAGACGAATATTCATGTAGCGCGATCAGTCCTTGAGTGCATTCACGATAGCATGAATCACGCAGCTCTTCTTCAGATTGACCTTGCTAAGGCTTTTGATAAGGTGCGACATGGTATTTTGTTTCGGCTGCTCAGATATGTCCAGTTACGAAATGTACTGTACAATGGCATATAAATATGTTATAAAAATTGCACAACAAGATTAATTGCGAATCACCCGCTTTCAGGTATAGTAGAGGTAAATTCATCAGTTCCTCAGGGGTGTTCGCTTTCGCCTTAACTTTTTGCAGTAAACTTGGAACCATTTTGTTTAAGTGTACTGCCTAATTTAGGTATTAGGGGATTTAGATATGAAGCCGAGGGAGTTATAGTTCTAGCCAACGCAGATGACATTGTTTTCTTCTGCGTGGATAAACATAGTGTTCAGGAAGCAGTAAACACTATTATGCGTTTTTGTGAAGTTTACGGAGCTAATACAAATTTTGAAAAACCAAGGGGTTCTGGCTTGGTGCGTGCGCACTAACTCCCTCGCTTTTTGCGAATATTTGCTGGAATGTAGCTCCACTACGTTATCTTGGTGTGCCTCTTGATAACCACCGTAATAGTGGCCCTCATTGGACGTCCGCGATAACCACTATCCGTCAAAAGGTGTTAACATAGCAAGAGCGGGATGTTTCCGTTTTTTTTTCGAGAGTTAAACCATGAATCATCTTTCTTGCCTCAAATGTTGTCTACATTCTACAAATATTGCATTGCTTTCGGGTACATATTCGCCCCGACATGGGGGTCTCGTGGCTAAGGTACTCGGCTGCTGACCCGCTGGTCGCGGGATCAATTTCCGGCTGCGGTTGCTGCGTCTTCGATGGAGGTGAAAATGTTGTAGGCCCGTGTACTCAGACTTGGCTGCACGTTAAAGAACTCAGGTGGTAGGAATTTCCGGAGCCCTCCACTACGGCGTCTCTCATAATCATATAGTGGTTTTCAGACGTTAAACTCCACAAATCAATCAATCATCGGGTACATATTGAGGAATCTCATAGGATATTTGCCTGCTTCATTTCAAATTCTTCATTAGAAGCCATGAGAAGAGACCAGCTTTTTCTACCGCTTGAGAAAAGGGGGCTTGGTCTTGTGCATTTGTTTGTAGAGCAACTGGTGATGCGATTTTTTAAATGCGAAGCATTTCTAAGTGAACTTCGGCGACTTTGAGCGTACCTACCTATCTATCTATCTATCTATGTATCTATCTATGTATCTATCTATCTATCTATCTGTCTATCTATCTATCTGTCTATCTATCTATCTATCTATCTATCTATCTATCTATCTATCTATCTATCTATCTATCTATGTGTCTGTCTGTCTGTCCATCCGTCCGTCCGTTCGTCCGTCTGCCGGTCTGTCCGTCCATCCGTCCGTCCGTCCATCCGTCCGTCCGTCCGTCCGTCCGTCTGTCTGTCTGTCTGTCTGTCTGTCTGTCTGTCTGTCTGTCTGTCTGTCTGTCCGTCCATCCATCCGTCCGTCTGCCGGTCTGTCCGTCCATCCGTCCGTCCGTCCGTCCGTCTGTCTGTCTGTCTGTCTGTCTGTCTGTCTGTCTGTCTGTCTGTCTGTCTGTCTGTCTGTCTGTCTGTCTGTCTGTCTGTCTGTCTGTCCATCCGTCCGTCCGTTCGTCCGTCTGCCGGTCTGTCCGTCTACGTTTCCTCGGGGTCACCCCCTTAACTGGGGTTAACAAATAAAATTAGAGTGGGAGGACGAGATGGTTTCACGAATATGACTCGTTATAAACACGAATGACTGGTCCTAGCATAAAAATTTGGACTGACTTGCATGAACGGAATTATTTACACGCCATCACCGCTATACTCCTGCAACCGTTTCTTTAACTGGATGTATCTAAAAGTTGGTTTGATGACACATTTCTGCATGAGCAACATAAGTTAGTGGTGAGAACATGAAAATGATGACGTGCAAGTCATGTACATACAAAATGATTTACATGCCATGCTCATTGGGTGCTGGCGGCCATTATATCATCTTGATATACACTAAATTTGGTATTTCGTGGCGTGACTGTATGACGAAGACAAACGGCAAGGGGTAATATGGAAATCAAGGCATGTCATGTGCAACATGGCTTGCATGCCACGCTCATGGCGCTCTGACAGCCATTTCGCAAGCTTGACATACACCAAGAATAGTATTGCGAAAGGGGACACTATGATGTACACAAGTGGCTGGTGGTAACATGAAAATTATACATGCATATATTGTACAACGTGAATTCCATGCCACACTGGTGCACTTGCCTCCAGGTCGCGAGCGTAATATACACTGAAATTGGTAGTGTGTGACGTGACTGTACGACAAACATAAATGACAGCTCCTAACATCATGACGTGCATGTTATAAATCGCAAAATTTGCTCTTTACTGGCTGCTTCGCATCACATTGATTGCCAAAATCCATAAGGTCTGCCGAACTTTTTTGTACTTTTTCACTGCAGTATTTTATGCCTCTAAAGCTGTATGCATCTCTTCAATAATATGTATCTTGAAATTCAATCTCGTTAGATTTAAATCTATTATGTATAATTGATTGATTGATTTTGGGGGTTTAACGTTCCAGAACCATGATATTGCCGCGACATATTACCTTCATTCAAACAACGCGCCTATCACCGCGCGCACAGAGACATACATGCGCGCCGTCTAGTGTTGCACAGAGACGATGATGATAGCACGAGAACCCAGCTGGCCCCTGCTGATGTGCGCCACACGCTCGGGACTTCTCTTGAAGAAGTACAAGAAGGCAGACATCTTGGGTGTTCTGCTGTAACGTTCTACGACCATAGTCCCTTTGAGTTGTGGGCACAGGTTCGCCCTTTAATAAATACGTTTTATTACACCCCGACTCCTCCAACATCGTTACATTTCTGGTGGAGGTGCTGGGTAATGAATCAAAGCCCTACGAACGAAAGACAGCATAGCCCCGACCACCAGCGAGTTGATCCTGGGGAGCTGACACCTGTGCATCAGAGGACCAGTCGCCGTCTTCGAGGTGATTCACCAGAATTCAGTCCACTCCACTTCACGCCAAGGGGAACTCAGTCAATGGACGCCACCACCATTACAAGTCATGTAACACCAGCCCAAGTGGTGATAAATTAGCCTCACCAGCCACCAGTATTTCATGGCGACTCGTATGAAGACGTAGAAGATTGGCTGAACCTCTTTGAGAGAGTGGCAAGTTTGAACGGTTGGGACGAGAGAGAGAAGCTCCGCCGCGTATACTTTGCTTTGGAGGACTTCGCAAAGACGTGGTATGAGAACCATGAAACCTCCTTTGCGACCTGGGATGAATTTCGGCGACAAGCTCTGGCAACTTATGCCAGCGCGGATCGCAAAGAAAAGGCGCAGGCTGCGCTCCAATCCAGAAACCAACTCACCAACGAAAGTGTCGCAATGTATATCGAGGACATGATCCATCTGTTCAAGCGCGCAGATTCCCATATGACTGAAGATAAGAAGCTACGCCACCTCAAGCCTGGGGTGAAGCAAGAGTTATTCACTGTTCTCGTCCACAACCCACCACGAACAGTTGCGGAGTTTCATACGGAAGCGACAGCCATCGAGAAAACGCTAGAACAGCGGGATCGACAGTACAATCGAGACATAAACTACGCACCTGCCAATGTCTTCTCTGGAGGCCAGCGAAGTGACATGGACGCCCTGCGAGAAGTCATCAGGTCGGTGATCAGGGAAGAGCTCAGCAAGTTGCAAGCACGTCACATTACAGAAACACTGTCTGTCATCGACGAAGTAGTAGATGAACTGAGGCAGATAATACGTGAGCCGGAGCGTGCGCCACAGCCGATCCAACGCATCCCAACGTACTCTGAAATACTCATACAACGCGCGGTGCACACCAATGCAGCAGTTGCGATGGCCTCTCCTTGCCCACAGACGGTACGCAGTGCACCTCTGGAACCGACGGCTACCTACCTGCCACGAGCCCGTGGTGTAGCTCGCTACGTGGATCAAACGCGCGGAAAAGCGACGTCTGGCGTGACCATGAGCGCAGGCCTTTGTGTTTCCATTGTGGGGAAACAGGTCACCTGTATAGGTTCTGCCCTTACCAACAGGCAGGATTAAGGGGATTTCCGTTGTACGCACCATGCCCTCGAAACGGTGAACGGCTAACGGAGATCGAAGAGTACTTGTCCACGCGCCAGAGCCCACTCACTCCACGCCAACATCAGCAAAGATCGCTTTCGCCCAGGCGTTACCGATCACCCAGCCCACGTGCTTCTTCCGCACGGTCTGGGCACCGTTCTACAAGCCCACACCAGGAAAACTGAAGCAAGCGACCTGTGGAGGTGAGGCCGCTGATAACTACAGTTGCGAAAATCCTCCATCACGGTTTCAAGGTGACGATGCTATGTTTACAGAGGATAAGCGCAGCAGTGCGAAGATTACTTCAGATTTGCGGTTGAAAATAGACGGATACGAGCTAAATGTTTCAGTTGACACCGGCGCTGATTATTCGGTAAGGAGTCACAAATTGGCAAAGAAACTGAAAAAGGTTGTGACGAAATGGAGTGGGGCACAGATACGCACGGCAGGTGGCCACACTATTACGCCGCTTGGCAGATGCACCTCAAGGCTCGAAATAAGAGGCTTTACTTACGTTGCTGACTTCATCGTACTGCCGGACTGTTCAAGGGAGCTTATACTAGGAATGGAGTTTCTGCAAGCCAATGGAGCCATAATTAATCTGCGCAGATTCAGTGTAACGTTTTCGACCAAACAAGCTATGTCGGTGGAGGAATCGCAAAAGCGACGTCTTACTGCTCTGCGCTTTGTTGAGGATACGTCACAGTGCCACCACGCTGTAGTGTAATGGTGCTTGTTGAAAATAAGGCATTTTGTGACCACGAAGGAATAGCGGATGGAAACGTAGGGCTCTTTTTAAACAAAGTAATTTGAGTGACGAGGGGTGTTGTTCACTTAAAGAATGGCCGCTCAGTTGTCCTCCTTACGAATTTTGGGAATGAATGTCAGCACATCGCACAAGGTATGGCTATCGCCTATTTCCACGAGTTCTGCTTGGCGACTGAACTATGCAGTTTAGCGACAACGCCAACCACTCCACAAGAGACCTGCAACGTCGACACATCAGTTCACGTCAACCATAGGCTCTCAGAATATCAAAAAAACGATTGTTTGCCCTTATAAAAGAATTTTCTGACTGCTTTTCAACGTCCTCTAAGGTGCGACGCATGGCTATTGCAAAACACAGGATTATAACAGAAGCCACGATACCGATTTACCAACACCCATATCGAGTATCGCAAAAGGAAAGAGACGTCATCAAGAAACAAGTGGAGGAGATGCTTTCAGATGACGTGATCCAGCCTTCCAGCAGTCCATGGGCGTCTCCTGTAGTGCTTGTTAAAAAGAAAGGTAACAGCATTCGATTTTACGTCGACTATCGGAAATTCAACAGCGTAACGAAACGGGATGTATACCCTCTGCCACGTATCAATGATACACTCGATCGACTACGGAGTGCGAAATACTTCTCCTCCTTTGATCTCAAGAGCAGATATTGGCAAATTGAGGTGGATGAGCGCGACCGTGAAAAGACGGCATTCTTAACCCCAGAGGGCCTCTACGAATTTGAAGCGCTTTCATTCGGCCTGTGCACAGCGCCAGCGACGTTTAGGAGAATGATGGACGCTGTCCTTGCGGGACTGGAATGGCAGTCCTGCTTGGTGTACTTGGATGACGTTGTCGTATTTTCCGCTACATTCGACCAACATCTAGAGCAGCTCCGCACAGCATTAGAAGCCATTCGTTCAGCAGACTTCACAATCAAGCCAGAAAAATGCCACTTCGGGTTTGAAGAGCTTCGATTGCTCGGACACGTCGTCAACTCCGATGGAGTTCGGCCAGATCCCGAAAAGACAGCTGCCATCGCGAAGTTCCCGACACCCAAAGACAAGAAGTCAGTACGTCGCTTCCTGGGTTTGTGCGCGTACTATCGGCGATTTGTGGAAAATTTTTCGAAAATTGCTAAACCACTTACGAGTCTAACAAAAGACGAGGTGCCCTCTATGTGGGAAAGTGAATAACAGGAAGCATTTGATGAGTTAAGAACACGCCTGCAAGCCTCTCCAATCCTCGCCCACTTCGATGAGACTACCGAAACTGAAGTTCACACTGATGCGAGTAACCTCGGCCTCGGAGCCATTCTAGTCCAGCGGCAAAACAGCCAAGAAAAAGTGCTAGCGTATGCCAGCCGCAAGCTTTCGAAAGCTGAGACAAATTACTGTGCAACCGAGAAAGAGTGTCTCGCGGTCATCTGGGCCATAAGTAAATTTCGGCCGTACCTCTACGGTACACCATTCTAAGCTGTCAGCGCACCAGCACACAGTGATTATGAGAGACGCCGTATAGTGGAGGGCTCTGGAGATTTCAACCACATGGGGTTCTTCAACGTCTACCCAAATCTGAGCACACGGGCTTACAACGTTTCCGCCTCCATCGGAATTGCAGCCGCCGCAACCGGGATTCGATCCCGCGACCTGCGGGTCAGCAGCCGAGTACCTTAGCCACTAGACCACCACGGCGAGGCCATGTTGTGCTTGTGAAAAATGCAGTAGAAAGCGTTCTATATCACACCTTGGATTATCCATACTATTGCCTTCGTGGCTTATAAATGTTCTCTTCGTATGTTTTAGGACTCGTGTCGTTTCCCATAGTAAAGGGGCCCTGAAACACTTTTTGAGTAACTATGGAATTTATTAACTGGGAAAGCGTATTACCTGACAAATTCAACGCTGCAAAAATGTTAAGAATCCGTCCAATACGAGTGGGGTTACAAAGATTTGTCGCACGCTGCAATTGCATTCTATCTTCTCTCGACCCGACGAAACCGCTGGAAGTCAAACAGGGAGGAATGAGAGGGCCAAACAAAAAACGTCACGTGCGCCTCGTGACCTTGAGCACTTCTGTTTTTTCTTCGAATACGTGGCTTTTCAGTGCGATCGCGCGCGCACGCGTGGACAAATGACGGCCTCTCGCGGCGATCTCTGTTACAACCGAGCGTGCCATGTTCAAATCAGCCAATGGCTGATATATGTGTAATCTACGTGTGATTTCTGAGCGTCTTCTGTCATTCTTCGAGGAAAGAAAAAGCAATTTTTAGGTGAATTTGATAATTTATTGTCAATTGCAGGCCACCTGCTGTGCTATAACATTTAGCTCGCGTATTCTCGGGAGCCTCGACTACCGATCGGCAGCTTTTAAGACTATAGTCTTTCTTGGGGACCTTCGCCGCAAAAATTTTGTTCTGTCTGTCTATCTATCTTTACATTTATCTCTTTGCCCACCCTTAACGGTAGCCTAAACGGCACCAAAGTGGCCAAACAATACTCCGAACGGCTGACCCCATCCGCAGCACCCGCCAATATTGCTCAAGATTCAGCGTTCATACTTGTAGGAATATCAATTAAAAGCAATTATTGCGCATATATGAGGTACCATAACAAGACGTCAATATTCCGTATGTGTGTCTCTTACTAGAAAATATCATACACAAGTAATTCTAAGAACCATAGCGTTTATCACGTTGCGCTAACCATGCAACGCTTGCACGAAAAGGCAAGTGTTTCCAACGCTAAGACGACGCGGTGGTGGCACCTACCCGCCGCTTTGCATTCTACACCTTATCACCTGCGAGACGGGCGCGCAGGGTACGCGCGCTTCGTTTTCCAAGATGACTGCCAGATAGCGCTCATGTCTCACGTGTGACGTGACTTGATGCGCTCGTTCGCCTCCGCTGCACGCTCGAGGCACTCTAACGCAGCGCCTCCAGAATACCATTCACCAATTTTCTTGCACAGAACACCAAATAAACGTTTTGTTCACTCTCTCTAGACGCAAGACTGTCGTATTTCGACGACATTTGCAGTGTAACGTGCAGATATGGGGCCTATTTTTTTCTGACCATGCTCAAAAATGTTGCAGGGCCCCGTTCATGAAAAAAAAAACCCCGAAATTAGTACTCCGGACATTTTTTGAAGGATTACTTGAATGAGTATTGCACGAAGTAGCTAAAACATCAACATACGGATTACAGAATGTACAACTTAGAGTAAATTACTCATAATAACTTGTTGCCGTGCACACATAACAAATTTGTCGTTGCTAAAGCACGAAGACAATTTTACTAACGTTGGTTAGTGACGTTTTCTTCAATACAATAATCAAATATACATTGAACTAACATGAAAGACGGTGATGATGAATGTTTATTTCGGCTCATTCGATGAAGTTGAATGGTATATAGTGAAGCACTGGCTTTGTAATGTTGATATTGTTCAACTTTTTGTAATATTCAGTCTTGCTTTTATAATATCCTGGTATTTTTCCAATATTATTTTTGCTCCTTTGTCAGCAATCATCATGACTGCAGCGTTGATGTTGCCGGCTGGAATCTTTGGCATCACTGAAGCGTCCATAACTCTCACATTCACTAATCCTTTGACCCTGTACGTAGCAGATAGAAAAAAAAAGTGTGATAGAAATGGTAACACTGTTTTTAACTCTTTCGTGGAAAATGAAGATTGTGCAAATAATTTTGTGCGCTAGTCTGTCATTATCATTATCAATTAATGCAGACATGCTAGTCTTTCTTCTTGTAAATTCACTTTCATACTACTACTACAAAATTACTTTTTTTAATTGCGTGTGGATAGTCTTTTCACGCTTATCTTAACAGGCTTGAGGCACTGTGACATAGCGTGTAGCACCAGAAAGCAGCCACGAAATACCATGCAGAGTTGGCAGTAGGGCAAGCTGATGTGATTCTTAATAATGAAATCGTCCTACCACAAAAGACGAAAACATGGGGCTTGTGTTCGTGTGTCCTCAGTGCATTAATGTTATTTCGTGGCACCGTTACAATGCTATTAATTCCCGAAATGCCACAGTATATATGTTATTTATCGCTGCTTGATATTGCTTAAAATTTTGCTTTTTAGTGAAGACTTTATTGGATGTGACACAGCCTCTGCGCCGTAAAATCATTGAAAGTTTTCCTGAAAAAAAGTGTAATTCTAGTTCGATATTAGTGTAATTTGGTTTATTTAGGTAACAGCGCATATTTATGGAACTGTTCACTGTTGTGGTAACAAATATGTGACTGTTATGTTGACAATTAGGGACTGTTTCACTGCACACCTTGGATTCTCTTTTGTTGTTTTGAAATCTCATGTCCTAACTTATGCACTAAATTGTATATTGCATTTGCTGGGGACTTTCATAACTTGCAGACTTGCACCTTATGTGAACCGTTATTAGACACTTTAAAGGGCTAAGGAGAAGCCGAAGCCCTATCGGTGCGCCAACATCTGCTTACATCACATCAATAAAAACTGCTTAAAATTAAAATGAATAACTGGCAAACGTTTTATGACAGTTTTCTTAGGGACATAAGCGCTTGCTGCTAGCATCGCTGCAATAACTTTGTTTTCAGTTCATTATATCGAACATTTGCAGTTCTAAAGAAATATTTATATTTTTGTTTCTTCAGTCTAGTCACTTCATTTTTTCTTCTTTAGACAAGAAACGTCCTGCATGACCAGTATCTACACTTCCGTTTTATCCTAAATGTATACAATGAATGGAGTGCCTGATGTACTCGACACACAATTTATTTTAAACGTTGCAAAGTATGTCAACGCATTTACTCAAGAAGAAATTGACGATTGAACAGGCGCATGTCCAATCATCTTGTGTTTCTTTTTGTGTTAATGTGCTATAGCGCTACAATATGCTTGTTAGCATTCACCAATTTAACAGCTATGTATAACACCAATATATAACAGGTATATAACAGCTGCATCTTGCCGGTACTTAGCTACGGAGCAGAAACCTGGAGACTTACAAAGAGGGTTCTGCTTAAATTGAGGTCGACGCCGCGTGCAATGGAAAGAAAAATGGTAGGTGTAACCTTAAGAGACAAGAAGAGGGCAGAGTGGGTTAGGGAACGAACGGGGGTTAAGGATATCATAGTTGAAATCAAGAAGAAAAAATGGACATGGACCGGGCATGTAGCGCGTAGACAGGATAACCGCTGGTCATTACTGGTAACTGACTGGATTACCAGAGAAGGCAAGTCCCCGGCTGCGGCGGCTGCATTTCCGATGGAGGCGGAAATGCTGTAGGCCCGTGTACTCAGATTTGGGTGCACGTTAAAGAACCCCAGGTGGTCTAAATTTCCGGAGCCCTCCACTACGGCGTCTCTCATAATCATATAGTGGTTTTGGGACGTTAAACCCCACATATCAATCAATCAGAGAAGGCAAGTGGGTTAGGGGGAGACAGAAGGTAGGTAAGCAGATAAAATTAAGAAGTTTGCGAGTATAAATTGGCAGCAGCAAGCACAGGACCGAGATAACTGGCGGAACATGGGAGGGGCCTTTGTCCTGCAGTGGACGTAGTCAGGCTGATGATGATGATGATGATGATGATGATGATGATGATGATGATGATGATGATGATAGCAGCGCTGCAACGAACACAGAGGGCCAAGATTAAGGAGGCGCTCCTGTAAGACAAGTTATTAAAATAAAGAAAATTAAATAAAGAAAGCTCTTCTTCTAACATTTATTTATATCCTCATTATTATTTTATTCACCGCAGGGGCGCCTGCGTAAGTAGGCGTTTGGTGTGTAGCGACACCACGAACCCGAGCTAACGGGGGAGTTTCGACTCCCTCCCACGCCTAGCCGTGCGTGGCTTTGCCGTGTCCGAGGAAAAGGGGATCCTGGGGGTTGAGCCGACGCTGGGTGATTGGACCGTTAAGGCCCCCCGGCAGAGGCAACACACCCCTTTGGCCCCGGCTTCACGTAGACGGCACCCCTGAGCTGACCCACCCAGGGGAATCGGCAGTCGCCTTTTCCTATCTCTCTCTCCCTACATCTTCGTCTTTATCTCATACTATTTATCTGTCCTGTCTTCTACTCTCTTCCGTTTACTTCCAAACTTCCTGGCGGCTAGGGTTAACCCTGTGCAAATAGCCTACCTTGGTCTAGGTGCATTGGGTTATAGTGGCGTTGTACGGCTGGCGTCTGCAGGTTTCAGCATTTGTAACCTTGTAGCGTCCCCTCGTTGGGCTCCGTGGTGGGTGGCCGCCAACGCTGCTGAACAACAATAAGGAAGACATGCATGGAGCATTCCCACTACTGTCTGATCGTACCGGCTTAAAGCCGGTACGCACCGATGATCTCACCAGAGAAGGATTGGCCACCCTGGTGCAGTATCTGGCCACCCCCTCCCGTAGGCATTCGTCAATTAACTCACGGCCCTCAGTCTCCACCAGCTGCGGAGAAACTGACCACAGCGGCGGTCAGATCTGCAAAGCAGCAGAGGGTGCTAGGAATCTCTGGATACAGACAGGCCACCATTGGAACTTGACCTTAGCAACGTTTAACGTTAGAACGTTATCTAGTGAGGGAAGTCGAGCTGTATTATTCGAGGAGCTAGAAGGCATTAAATGGGATATAATAGGGCTGAGTGAGGTTAGGAGGACAGATGAGGTCTATACTGTGCTACAGAATGGGCATGTCATTTGCTATCGGGGCTTGGCAGACAGAATAGAACTGGGAGTAGGGTTCCTAATTCACAGAAACATAGCTGGCAACATAGAGGATTACTATAGCATTAATGAAAAGGTGGTAGGCATTGTAATTAAACTGAATAAAAGATACAAAATGAAGGTAGTACAGGCTTACGCGCCTACATCCAGCCATGATGACGCTTCAGTTGAAAGCTTCTATGAAGACATGGAATCTGCAATGAGTAAGGTGAAAACACAGTATACTATAGTAATGGGCGACTTTAATGCAAAGGTAGGGAAGAAGCAGGCTGGAGACCAGGCAGTAGGAGATTATGGCATCGGCACTAGAAACGCCAGAGGAGAGCTACTAGTAGAATTCGCAGAACGCAATAATCTGCGTATTTTGAATACCTTCTACCGAAAACGAGAAAACCGCAAGTGGACATGGAGGAGCCCTAATGGCGTAGATAAGAACGAAATAGACTTTATAATGACTGCACACCCAGGAGTCGTGCAGGATGTGGAAGTGGTTGGCAAGGTAAGATGCAGTGACCATAGAATGGTACGGGCTCGAATCCGCCTAGACTTGAAGAAGGAACGACAGAAACTGATACGCAAGAAGCCAATCAATGAGCTAGCACTGAGAGGGAAAGTACAGGAATTCAGAGTGTCACTGCAGAACAGGTACTCTGCTCTTAGCGAGGAAACCAACCTTAGCGTAGATACAATGAATGATAATCTGACGAGTATCATCACGGAGTGTGCAGTGGAAGTTGGAGGCAGGGCAGCTAGACAGGACACCGGCAAGCTTTCCCAGGAAACGAAGAACCTAATTAGGAAGCGTCAAATCATGAAAGTGTCAAGTACAACAGACAAAATAGAACTGGCAGAGCTTTCGAAGCTGATTAATAGACGTAAAGTATGCGATGTAAGAAGCTATAACATGGAGAGAATTGAGCACGCTCTGAAAAACGGAGGAAGCGTCAAAGCAGTGAAGAGGAAACTTGGGATAGGCAAAAGGCGGATGTATGCACTAAGGGACAAAGAAGGCAAATTAAATACCAATATGGATAGGATAGTTAAAATAGCGGAGGAGTTTTACAGAGATCTGTACAGTAGCCGAGACAACCACGACCTTAATACTATAAGAACTAGCAGTAACCCAGACGATACCCCACCGGTAATGATAGAAGAAGTCAGAAAAGCTTTGGAGAGCATGCACAGAGGCAAAGCTGCTGGTGAGGATCAAGTAACACCAGATCTGCTGAAAGATGGAGGACAGATTGTGTTAGAAAAACTAGCCACTCTATTTACGAGGTGTCTCCTGACGGGAAAAGTACCAGAGTCTTGGAAGAACGCTAACATCATCTTAATACATAAGAAAGGAGATGACAAGGACTTGAAGAATTACAGGCCGATCAGCTTGCTCTCTGTAGTATACAAGCTATTTACAAACGGTAATTGCTAGCAGAGTAAAGAAAACATTAGAATTCAATCAACCAAAGGAACAAGCAGGTTTTAGAACAGGCTACTCAACAATTGACCACATTCATACTATCAATCAGGTAATAGAGAAATACTCAGAGTATAACCAACCACTATACATAGCCTTCATAGATTACGAGAAGGCGTTTGAATCAGTAGAAATATCAGCCGTCATGCAGACACTGCGGAATCAGGGCGTAGATGAAATATATATAAACATTCTGGAAGAAATCTACAGGGGATCAACTGCTACCATAGTGCTTCATAAAAAAAGCAACAGAATACCAATAAAGAAGGGTGTAAGGCAGGGGGACACAATCTCCCCAATGCTATTCACTGCGTGCTTACAGGACGTTTTCAGAAGCCTAGAATGGGAACAGTTAGGGATAAGAGTTAATGGAGAGTACCTCAGTAACCTGCGCTTCGCCGATGACATTGCATTGCTGAGTAACTCAGGGGACGAATTGCAACTCATGATTACGGAGTTAGACAAGGAGAGCAGGAAGGTGGGTCTTAAAATTAATCTGCAGAAAACGAAAGTAATGTACAACAACCACGGAAAGGAGCAGCGCTTTGCGATAGGTAATAGTGCACTTGAAGTTGTAAAAGACTATGTCTACTTAGGGCAGGTAATAACCGCAGAGCCTAACCACGAGATTGAAGTAACCAGAAGAATAAGAATGGGGTGGAGCACATTCGGCAGGCACTCTCAAATAATGACAAGTAGATTGCCACTGTCCCTCAAGAGGAAGGTATATAACAGCTGTATCTTGCCGGTACTTAGCTACGGAGCAGAAACCTGGAGACTCACAAAGAGGGTTCAACTTAAATTGAGGACGACGCAGCGAGCAATGGAAAGAAAAATGGTAGGTGTAACCTTAAGAGACAAGAAGAGAGCAGATTGGATTAGGGGACAAACGGGAGTTAAGGATATCATAGCTGCAATAAAGAAGAGGAAATGGACATGGGCCGGGCATGTAGCACGTAGACAGGATAACCGCTGGTCATTAAGGGTCACCAACTGGATTCCCAGAGAAGGGAAGCGGGGTAGGGGGAGACAGAAGGTTAGGTGGGCAGATGAGATTAAGAAGTTTGCGGGTATAAATTGGCAACAGCAAGCACAGGACCGGGTTAACTGGCGGAGGAACATGGGAGAGGCCTTTGTCCTGCAGTGGACTTAGACAGGCTGATGATGATGATGATGATGATGATATTATTTTATTGCGCACAACTGTCTGCTAACGGTATCACTGTTACATAAAAAGTACATAGCAGTATCGGTCCTGTGTGGCATTCATTTACGCACTTTAGCGTTTGTGACATTATTATTGGCTTTTCAAATGACTTCAATGTTTAGCTGATCCCGTGGTGGTGTTTACAATCATAGCACTGATTATTTGTGTTGATATATCTTGGTGAAACGCTCTAGCATGCTGCGTAATTAAAGGAACATGTCAGTGTTGGTCACGACAATTGTCGTTGGGGTGAGGTGTACAAAAGATTATTTAGTTCGTGTAACAGGCATTTGATTGAAATCATGCCTATGGGTATTCATGTATATGATCCAGTATATCAGTTAGTGTAAATGAGTGGATTCAATGAATCACGCGTACTGGAACAGCCTTATTGAGATCTTCGATTAGTGACCTGACGCGTAGCGGGCCGCTGCCAGATCGGGACAAATAAGCGTAGGCTATCTGTCGCTTCACAGGCACGTGGGAGTCAAACGTTTGACACTTTTAACTGCGAATGCGCTTCTTAGTCGGGCTACGCCAGGCATCCGGCGTTGTCC
The DNA here is from genome assembly GCA_013436015.1 of Rhipicephalus annulatus. Lineage (NCBI taxonomy): Eukaryota > Metazoa > Arthropoda > Arachnida > Ixodida > Ixodidae > Rhipicephalus > Rhipicephalus annulatus. The sequence continues at coordinate 65,893 of WOVY01010514.1, forward strand.
GCGGTGGCATAAGCGCGGCGGAAGGTGTTCCCTCCACTCTCACTCTCTCTCCCATATCAACAGCTGCCGTCGCTGGCTCTTATCCGCGCCCTTAGCAACCGGCCGCAAGCGGTGCGAGAGAGTGTAGGAGAGGGTAGGTTCAGTGCTTCGCCACTCCTGTCACCATACGGTCGCTCTCCTCTCTGTGCCCCACTCTTCCGTCCACTCATGTCTCTCCTTCGGCTGTTCGCGACTGGGCGCTTCTCAAGAACATCCGGTAATGTGTGTCGTGATTGAATTACTGCACCGAAGGGTAGCCCCTATGTTGGGTTACCCGGGCTTGTACGCTAGGAGGCTAGCCCCGTCTGTCTGGCGCCTGGCGCCAAGCGGCGGCCCCCTTGCCAGGTTATGGCCTGCCCGAAACAAAAACTTCCCCCTCACACGACCCTGGAGGGGAAGACATGCCGGGACAGTCGTATGAATGATGATGGGTTGGTGAGTTGTGTGACTCTGTGACAAAGCGCCTTAGGCGCCACGTTTCCTTCATATCTGACAACGGCATGTGTGCTCGAGACGCCGCTGTGAAACACCGACGCCGAGCCGAGAACGCTGGCACCCCACTCTACAGTCCGCTCGCTTTTGACTCTCGTACGTTCGCTGGCTGGGCGCCTCGAAGGGTGATAACAGAACTCGGTGAAAGCGAATATCTGACAGCAACGGTACCCTCTCTCGGCGCAAAAAATGCATTCACATTTCCTTACGATTCTCTTCGGAGAAGTGGGGGCATTTTTTTGTTTTGTGTTTTTCAGGGCTAGCTAATATTCTTCAGAGCCAATTTATTTGTTGATACATATTTATGCAGCTGTGACTTCTTATTCTTTCTTTAAATTGTTACTCCGTTACGTTCCTCCCTTATTTAATGACAGATTTTTCATACAGAAGTATTTGTAAAAAGGCGTTTTTGTTAATCATATGTGCGTCACTTCTGTAGATGATTTGATGACAAATTTTGAGGAATACGTCGATACCGAACGCCAGAATAACTGAAATATATATGTTGATAGTGTAATATAGTTTCTATTTCATGCTTCTGTTTTAGCAAACGATGACCATCATTCTCTCATGGCGTTGCAGTGATGAGTAGCTCAGAGGACAGATTACACATCATAAATGCTGAACTGAACAAGAAAAGAGGAGTGGGTCTGAAAATTAATATGCATAAACTAACTAAAAAAATGCGCTCAAATTTTGGCAGCCATATATATATATATATATATATATATATATATATATATATATATATATATGAGATCTAACAGACAGTAATGCCAAGGAATGTACAGGGGAAGTTATTAAAACCAATGGAATGTAAATAAGAAGAAAGAAAAGTGGATGAAAAAATTACCAACTGTGACCTGCTCATATATATATATATATATATATATATATATATATATATATATATATATATATATATATATATATATATATATATATATATATATATATATATATATATATATATATATATATATATATATATATATATATGGCAAAGAAGTGTGTACTTAAGGGCTCGTTTTGACACAATATTAATGAGATCTAACAGCCAATCATGCCAAGGAATGTATAGGGGAATTTATTAGACCGATAGTAATGCAAATGAGAAGAAATAAAAAGTGGGTGAAAAGAAAACTTGCCGTGAGGGGGAACCAAACCTGCGACCTTCGAATAACGCGTTCGATGCTCTACCACTGAGCTACCACGGCGGCTATCTCCCCAGCCACTTTATTGGGTATCTATGTGAATTTCTTAAACTGGGAGTGTTAGTCAGTGCCACCTGTAGCCGTGGAGGTGAGTGTGGCACACTCTTTATGAGCCTGTGTGGCATCACGTAGCACGTGAACTTATTACGAGCTGGCAGCTGACCAATTGTCGCTCGTATACAACCTAAGGGCGCCAAGTCTCCCGGTACTAGACCCTCGTTAATGAATACGGGAAAGAGGTGTAGACTTAAGAGCTCGTTTTTCCCGTGTTTTGAGACAATAATAATGAGATCTAACAGACAATCATGCCAATATATAGGGGAAGTTGTTAGACCAATTATAATGTAAATATGAAGAAAAGAAGTGGGTAAAAAGATAACTTGCCGTGAGAAGGAACCGAACCTGCGACCTTCGAATGACGCGTTCAATGCTGACTGACACTCCCACGTTTAAATTCACATATAAACCTAATAATGTGGGTGGGGAGATAGTCGCCATGGTAGCTCAGTCGTAGAGCAGTTCAGACGACTACAGTCGTCTGAACTCTCATAATCATATGGTGGTCTTGGGGTCGTTAAACCCCACATATCCATGAACTTGCAACTTAACAGTGCGCTCCTTGAGCGAATTTCCATTTTTAAATAAGTTGGGCTTCTAGTAGATGAAAACCTGAATGGAATGGGGTTAATTACATATACAAAAATCGCGCCTTCGCATGCTTCACGCTCATTAAAGCGAAGTGTTACTTTCTATATAGCAACTCTTGACCACCTGCTGTGCTGACATTGAACAGTATCTCCAGACTCTCCAGTGTACCTTAAGGAGACCGGATGATCAGCTCTTTACTTGGGTGCATGGTCTTGGGTGCAAAGATCTTGGGTGCATGGTCTTCAAGCACATCAGCCCCGAAAGCCACACGAGCCCTTCTATAATTATTGAAAGCAACTTGTCTGTGACACTGTGTGTGGTGTGCAATGTCCATCTCTTCTTCTTTTTTTTCACTTCCTTATTCCCCTCTCCCCTCGTGTATGGTAGGAAACTGGACGTAGTCTAGTTAACCTCCCTTGCTTTCTTATATTCCTTTTGTCTCCCCGTCTTCCATATAACATGCTTCGATTATTATACTTCTCTATATTTCACTCTCAACTCAGTTATTGCAGCGAGATATTGGTCTTTATTCAGTGTACACAGAACTCATCATACGATTAAAAAACGCGTCCTAAAGATCATTGCGTCCTCGTCCTCTTCTTGCTCAAGCTCTGGTTTGTTTTCATCACCAGCCGCGGTGGTCTAGTGGTTAAGCCACAGGTCGTGGGACCAAATCCATGCGGTGGCTGCATTTTCGATGGAGGCGATAATGTCATCGGGAGCAGCGCTGCAGTTTCGGCGTTGACTTGGCGGTCAAAGCGCCCACTTCTCAGACGCACCCGCAGGCGAGAGTGGCGGCTGGTAGAGGCGGTGCCGACGTGCAACGCCGAAACAAAACCAATGGACGCTGGTGGTAACTGCTGGTATTCAAGTGCGAAAATAGTTGGAAATAGAAAGAACGCGTGCTTGTACGTTTTTTTCTTCTTAATCATATCAGCAAGAAAGGATGCGCTGCTGCATCTAAGTGGTCAGACGCACAAAGTATGTTCTCCACTCACTCTCCTGTCTAGTGGTGTCGGGTTGGTTTTTAAACCGAATTGCGCCTGTCTTCAAGATTTATTCGATAATGAAGACACCCACCAGTGGAAACCATGACAAAACAGCGGAATTGTTACGGTATTTTGCAGGGGAAAAACGAGCATATCATGCAGCACACGTCTTATGTAAAAAAATCACAGCATATCCACGGAGTGAATGATGATGAGTGGGGTGAAGCATCCATCAGCCCGTCCGTGCTTCCGTCCGTCCGTTCGTTCTTGCTTCTTTCCGTCAGCGCGACCATCCATGCGTCCATCCATGCGTCCGTCCATCTGTCCATCTGTCTTATAGTCTGTCTATCCGTCCGTACGTGCGTCCAGTGACCACTCCAAGCACCCCCATCTCGCATCCCCTGTTGCACATACGTATGTCCTACCGATGGCTACGTACGACAAGGGAGGATGGACGGACCTACGCTTTAAGGAGCTTTGCATCTAAAAAATTATCTGACCATTACTATCAGCAAACTCCATCTGATGCTCCCACGTGAAGTGTATGGTGCAAGCACTTAGTCTACATAACTTGCGACCAGTAAAGTAGAAGGAAAGCTTCCTTGTCCACAAGATTGGGGGGGGGGGGGAGGTACGTTCGCCTAAGCCATTGAACTGTTACAAAGGCTACGCTCGCGATGAACACTCGATACCAAGATGCCTCTGTCTCTTAATTTAGTTTGTGCTAAAGGCAGGGTTCTTGCTATGAGTACAGCTGCGGACTACTAAAAGCTTGGCTTTTTGGAGTCTGCCGATGCGGTAAGCTTCTTTCTCGCTTGTTGTCGTGGTTAACTAACATGGCAATTTATGCAGTGTCAGAAAAAGAACAAATGTCTAATTTTTACTCATCGTTTTGCCGATCGATAGCAGAGGCTCCCGAGAACACGCTAGCCAAATGTTATAGCGCAGCACGCGGCTTGGAATTCACAATAAATTATCAAAGTCGTCTGAAAATTACTCTCTCTTTCCTCGACAAACTTATTTATTTATTTAGTTAGTTATTTAGTTAGTTAGTTAGTTAGTTAGTTAGTTCGTTCGTTCGTTAGTTATTTAGTTAGTTAGTTAGTTAGTTGGTTAGTTAGTTAGTTAGTTAGTTAGTTAGTTAGTTAGTTAGTTAGTTAGTTAGTTAGTTAGTTAGTTAGTTAGTTAGTTAGTTAGTTAGTTAGTTAGTTAGTTAGTTAGTTAGTTAGTGAAAGATACCTTACAAGCCCGAAGGCATTGAGTAAGGGGGGTTACAGTGAACGCGGAAGTAAACTTGCAAGGAACAGCTATTCAATACAGGTTAATAACAGCCTAATGTGGTGTAACAAAAACTAACAATGCAATAAGTCAGCACCACTTAAAACAAGAGATTACAACTTGCTGAATTAAATAAAAGCCAACATTTCACAACATAAGATAGCTCGCAAGTTAAACAAGTAAAACACCCTCACGATGCTATATTAAAAAAATGCGTCTCAAGTTTTCGCCGAAAGCTCTTAGAATGACTGTCAAAGGCGATATTGTCGGGAAGATCATTCTATATGCTGATGGTTGTGTTATTGCTGATGTGTTAAACGTGTTTCTGTTATCAAACATGCGCGTGAAGCTGGGATGATTATGTAACCTGCATGACGTGTAGAGGGGACGTCTAAGGTGCAATGACAATGTTTTGTTACTGTACACGTACTTATGAAATAGGCATAACAAGAACACGTGACCACGAACATGCAATGCTTGGAGGTAATGATCAAGTTTAAGCCGGGTTACACTGGAATGAATGTCATAGTTCCTAGAAATGTAACGGGCTGCTCTGTTGTGAATTCCTTCCAGCATTTTAATTTGATACTGAGCGAAAGGGACCAAATAGATGAGGCATATTTAAGCTGTGGTCGGACGAAAGTAAGGTAAGACAGTTTACGAACGTTTGAAGAACAATGACGGAGGTTTTGGCGTAAATACCCTAATGTTTTGGAGGCATTAGCGCGAACAGAAGTGACGTGTTCTAGCCAGGAAAATCCTGGTGTAAGGTGGACGCCCAGATATTTGTAGAATGATGCCCGCGAAAGTATGTCGTCTTGTAAGTGCTATGAAAAGTCGGAGATGGTATGTTTCCGTCCGAAACAAAGAACTTTGCATTATTTACATTTAGTGTGATAAGCCAAGTGTTACACCAGCTAGAGATAGTGTTCAGATCATTTTGAAGTATGCGGTGGTCGTTTGGACAGTTTATGGGTGTGCAGAGCATGCAATCATCCATGAGGATTCTGATATTTGATGACATAATAGATGGGAGATCATTGATGTAGATAAGGACAAATTATGGGCCTAGGACGCTTCCTTGTAAGACGCCAGAAAAACATACGAAGAGGGAGAAGTAGAATTATTAACTTTTGTGAACTGCTTGCGGAGGGAAAGAAAATTTCATAGCCAAAATAAAGTGAGGGAGTCTAATCGGAGGGCAGAAAATTTTGAAAAAATGTGGCAATGGGCAACACGATCAAATGCTTTGGCAAAATCAAGAAATATGCAATCTGTCTGTAGGCCACTGTTTACGTTGTGACGAACGTCTGTGGTAAATTCTAATAACTGTGTTTCTCACGGCATGCCTTTTCTGAATCTGTGCTGGTTTGGAAAGAAGAATTTGTTAATCTTGAGGTCACTGTCGGCGTGGGAGGCGATTATGTGTTCGAGTAGTTTGCAACAGATGCAAGTGATATTGGACGATAATTTTTGATGGAAGATGCTCAAAAATCATCAATAGAAGGTCATCTATCAGCGATTGGCTGATTTAAACATGGCACGCTTGGTCGTTACAGACATCGCCACGGGAGGTCGTGACTTGTCCACGCGTGCGCACGCGATCACACTGAAAAAACCGCGTGTTCTAATAAAAAAAAAGAGAAAAAGTGCTCAAAGTCACAAAGCGCACGAGACGTATTCTCTTTGCCCCAGCCAACTCTCCCTGCTTAGCTTCCAGCGCTTTCATCAGGACGAGAAAAGAGAGAATGTGATTGCAGCGTGCGACACTTTTTCTAAATCCGTTTGTACTACACGGATTCCTAAAATTTTTGTGGCGTTGAATTTTTGAGGCAGTAAGCTCTTCCAGTGAATTCATTTCAAGGTTATTAAAAAAGAGGGTTTCAGGGCCTCTTTAAACAGAACACCACGGCTGGACTAGCGGAAACGCAATGCACGGTGTGTCTCCTCAGTAGCAGGGCCGAGATTTTCCTCGGGGCAAGTGTGAGTGGGGAGCGCTCGTGTTGTCTTATCCTTCGTCTGCGTCTTCGTCTTTCTTGCGCAGTGAGTTATCAAAAAATGAACTCTTATCAACTATACCCGGCGACAACTTTCTGTGGCAGCACAGCCAAGGCTACGGAGCCGAAACACGCTTGTCTTACTGCGCTACAGCATGTAGTCCCTCAACGAAAACGTTTGTATACTGTTCTGGGTAACTAAGATTTTACCATTCGTCACTTACATTTTTCGCGGATTTATTTTTTAATTAGTGAATAAAAACGTTGCGCAGTAGAAAAAATTTCGTTTCACGCTCTCTCAGGTTTTTTGGGGGTTTTTTGGCTTCCGTCACCTTTTTACCTCACCGCATTCCTCACTGTCAAAGATGGCGTCCGTCGGTTACAGCTCGTCAACGTCGCATACGGAGGAAACACCGCCGCGTGCCGCGAGTCCACCAGCTGCGTAGCCGTACCAGGCGTTGTCAAATCAAAAGCTGTCCGTACAGGCCAAGAAGGTGGCGTACAAAGTTTACGCGCAAGTAAGAAAAAGCGATCCGCAGCTGTCTGTGAGAGCCGCATGTCGGAAAGTGGTGTTAGCGAGCGCAGTGTCTTCCGGATTAAGCGGTACGTGCATGATGAGTTGTGTAACCATTACATGAATAATTGAATGTATCATTCACCCAGCAACCTGGGTCCACGCGTCAGTAAATCACGTCACAATATTATTAAAAATCGCTCTCGAGTTCCCAACGATGCGACTCGCGTTTCCTGCAGCGAAACGCGAGCAAACGCGAGCCGACGCGGACTGCGCTGGTGAAATCGAAACCGAAACACCCGTCGAAGCGGCCGGACTACTTGGCGCAGTAGCACATGTGCATAGGCTCCGCCCACGTAGCCTTGGCCGTGCTGCCACAGAAAGTTGTCGCCGGGTATAGTCCAGATTTCTCTTGCTGTTTGGTGTAACCAGGCAAGTCATATGCGCACGTCACAAGACTATTTTTGTTATGGATGTGTGCTATGAGCGAGGCCAACACTTCAGCTAACGACGCCACCTCGTGGTTTGCTAACGCGGCAGCGATTCTATTGAAAACACGCCGAATGGTATGGACGCGTAGCATCGATGGTTTAGGAGCTAATAGAGGAGGCCATGTTCGTAATAAATTGTTTTGCTTTACCGGGGATCAAGAGCAGTCTGTGATAGGGAAGAGGGAGATATAAAAGTTGCGTTTGTAAAGCCTTTCCTAATGAAACGATTCGTATGCGATGTCCAATAATTCTGTATGTTTCTGTAAGAATCTTACGGAAATAAATGAAAAATATATAGGAAACATGTATCCTTACGGAAACATACGGAATTATTGGACATCGCATACGGATCGTTTCAACAGGGTATTTGCAGTTTGTCACCATGGGTAGCATGCCCGGCTTCTGCTATCGCGGACCGACTCGTCATGGGCTCCACTCCCATTGACGGAAATTTTATTCTTTATCACTAATCATATGTATTTTTTCGACATCATTTCCACGACAGCAATACGGCATTTGTCTTGGTAGACATCCGCATTAAACACTTTCGTGTACAAAAAACTAGAACATGCATGCATACATTGGTGTTAAAAAATATGGGCCGAAGGCAGTCATGTGCTGGCCGGGCCATTAGTGCAACGTTCGTGGACTACGCGTTTCGAACCAGTGATCCGAAACGTAATGAATCCTGCTTATTGATAATTTATTGATTTGATTCCCCCCTAAGAGAAACATGGGAGTGCAAAAATACTCACTTGAGTTTTGAGTCAACGACTGAGTCGTTGCGGTCTCCCATAGGACACGTGCAGCAGACATGTTGCCCAGGGAAAGCAGCCTGCCGGACAAAGCATTCTACGTATTCCTTGGTCCATATAGTTTTATTCTCGCAGTTCGGGTAAGACTTATTCCAGATTTCTGCGCCAATATTTTTCATGGCCGTTGTATTAAACAACTTCATTAATTTAAGCGTACCTGCAAAAATGCCGGAGGAAAGTTAAGACCCACGAATACACTTTTGCTGGCAAAAGTTCTGTAGCCATGGTTGATTAAACCTAAATTGCGAATAGGGTGAGGGGTGTGTAAAAGGGTAACTGCTCCCTCCCAAAATTTCCCAGGGGGGGGGGGGGCATTGCCTCCACGGGAAAAGACCTCGTCACCACCCTACCCTCACCTCTTTTAAGCCGATCAAGGTTTCTTTCCCTGACCCCCCGCAAAAAAATAAAGAGAAGAATTTAACCAAAAACGTAGCAGAATACACTCGTATATAGCTCACATGACGAAAGGAAACAGAAGCGTAGAAATTTTGCGAACGAAAACAGTGGAACAAATTTGTGGAAAACACTTCGCCTCTCGCCCACCCGCAGGGGTGGGTCCGAGGTCCCTCAGCGCAATAAGCGGCATTCTTTCAGATACGGACTGACAAAGTTACGCGAATGCATCAGCAAATTTGTGGATGGCGCGCAGCCCACCACTTATGCTGACACACTTCTTTAAGCTGACACTTGGCACGTGTTCTCGTATAAACATAAAAAAGCTGTGATCCGCTAGCAAATGAAGCTCCACTCTGATGACAGCCAGTTGCTCATGTTGCGTAAAGGTCCATTATGGAACAAGCACAATGTGCACGAAGGCTAAAAAAAACATAAGACAGAGCATTTACTGGCAGTTGATTTTTTTTTTTATTTCGAAAAGAACTTTCTATATATAAGCATCACATGCATTCACGTATCCATAAATCATCCTTATTATGGCAAACAGGGGAAATCAACGAAAGACCACCATGATGAATGATTGATTACAGCATGAAAGTACGTGGCGAACCCCCAAAATAACAAAAAAATTAAATCACTGTGTAGTTTTACGTCCAAAAAGCAAAGTCACAATCTGTTGGCAGAACAGACACCTACCGCAGAGCCCCGCCAGCTCTGGAAACTGGTTTGGAAAAAGACCGATGCACGCGTAGTGTTGTTGAAGCAGTAATTGAGGTTGCAGCGCCGGCTGTGTAATTTTATAAACATTTATTATGTACAGTGGTCAATACACATGTCTAGAATGACGGAGCGTCGTGCTCGGAACACCATGACTGCATCTGGTGTTTGGCCCCGCCGCGGTGGTTTAGTGGCTAAGGTACTCGGCTGCTGACCCGCAGGGCGCGGGTTCGAATCCCGGCTGCGGCGGCTGCATTTCCGATGGAGGCGGAAATGTTGTAGGCCCGTGTGCTCAGATTTGGGTGCACGTTAAAGAACCTCAGGTGGTCTAAATTTCCGGAGCCCTCCAATACGGCGTCTCTCATAATCATATAGTGGTTTTGGGACGTTAAACCCCACACATCAATCATCAATGCATCTGGTGTTTGAGACTGTAGGCCCGTGAGCTTAGATTTAAGTGAACGTTAAAGAACCACAAGTGGTCGAAATTTGCGGAGCTTTCCACTACGGCGTCTCTCATAATCATATGGTGGTTTTGGGACGTTAAACCCCACATATCCATCCATCAATCAATCAATCAATCAATCAATCAATCAATTTGCGCTCGAAACGGATCGCATCTGAGTATGCACGGCGCCAAAGCGCCTCCCTTGCAATTCCGTCCTCCGATTATCCTGCGGCCAAGGTAACTCCTTAGGTCATAAAAAAGTATGTAAAAAAAGAAGTGCAATCACCCGGATCGGTACCTTCTACATCGTGACCTTATTCTTAGTTCGTGGTAGCGTAACATACCGAGCTATGTTATTTTCAATATTCTTTTTTGTGGCAAATTGTTCAGAGCATCTTCGACGTGTAGAGCGATTTGAATCTGTGGTGATAAACAAGGATAAAAAATCACAGCATATCCACGGAGTGAATGATGATGAGTGGGCGAAGGTGTGCAGGTATGTACATCGGTAAACCATGATCAATCGTAAATCTCGCCCAGTCGACCACCATGTAAAGATGGGGAGCACACACCGCAGCCGTTTTCTTAGCCCTCCGCTTCACCACCTTGTCTTCGTCGCTCAAACACGAAGCACACAGACTGCCGGCGAAAGAGGAAGCGCGCCACGAATGAACGCATTTTAACGCAAGAGTGAGCACGGTCTCTTATCACACGAGAGCGAGCATAGGGGTAGAGTGATCTAGTCTGAGTGGAGCGAGGGCCGCATCACCTTCTATTGGGCAATCCGAGTACTAGCAGTGCGAGCACCACAGTGCCATCTAGTGAACCCTTCGAGAACCAAAGGTGATTACGAGAACGCGGGGCTTTTAAGGAGCTTCACCCCTAAAATGCAAAAGAGGGGCATCATTGGCACCACGCATGCTCAGGTGTGGCGTTTCGCCACTGCAGATGTCACTCGTGCAGTTCTGAGCATGACGTTTCATCGTTCTAGACAAGAGAGTTAACCACTGTACTCCTATGATACAGGTGTCACGTGGGGTTAACATCAACTATATATTTATTCGTGATACACTGAAGTTAGTTAACAAAGCACTAGCCAGCGTTGCGATCCTCACTAGCACAAGTGCTATAGATATAAGCTTACCACTTCTGGTGTTAACACTCATCGTGCTGTTAGCACCGTTACTGTTGTATCGTGTGGCGTACTGCCCGTACTGAGCACACAGGGCACGACGCTGAAGCACCGGCCGACACGAGGTACGCAGCATCTGGTAGCCAAGCAGGAACTGGTTTATTCTGTACAATGCCGCACATGGATGGATGGATGGATGGATGCTATGAGCGTCCCCTTTATAACGGGGTGGTGTCAAGTATGCCACCAGGCTCGAAAAAAAAAAACCTTTTTTTCTTTTTTTATGTTGGCCTAATGCCTCTACTTCGATAAATTCTATCTTAATGGAAAAAAAGGTAAATTTTCAGCTTAAGTTCTCTGCCATTTAAGGCACACTGTCCATATTTTATTTTTCCAATATTTATTTTTGTCCTTTCTCTCTAATTTTCTGCCACCAATACTCTAACCGTCTCTTACTTATTTCAATCGCGGGTGTGTTCAGCTTTCCATTGTTGTCCCTAAAACCCAAGGCTTCCTGTTGGCTCGTGCCCAAACGTACACCTGGGTGGATATCTCCACATTCAATCAGAACATGCTCCGCCGTTTCCTTATCTTTCCCGCAGCATGTGCATTGTTCTTCTTCTTTACTGAATCTTGCTTTATAACTACGCGTTCTAAGGCAACCCGATCTCGCTTCAAACAGTAAAGCGCTTCCCCTTGAATTATCGTAAAATGCCTCCCTCCTTATTTCATTTTTGCCCTTTCGGTAGTTACTCAAAGCCGGTTTTTTCTCCATAGCTGCCATCCAGTAAATCCTCTACGCCTCCCTGACTTTTCCCTTAACGCTCTTTGTTGACATATGGCTTACAGTACCAGCCGTATATTTACTAGTGAGTCTTCTAGTTCTTTTTCTCCACTGTGTGTCCACGCTCTTCCTATACAAATAACGGAACACCTTCTCTGCCCATCTACTCTCCTTCATATTTCTTAGCCTTTCTTCGAACCTTATTTTGCTCTGCGCTTCCCTCGCCTCAAAACCTGCCCACCCCATATCGCCCTTTACAGCCTCGTTTGTCGTCTTCCCGTGAGCACCCAACGCGAGGCGTCCCACAGTCCTTTGATTTACATCCATTCCCGATTGCACCTCTGCCCTCATGCACACCACTGAGTTCCCAAAAGTAAGCCCTGGAACCATTACACCCTTCCACAGACCTCGAAGCACCTCATACCTATTGTATCCCCACAACGCTCTGTGCTTCACTATTGCCGCATTCCTCTTTCCTTTTGCTGCCGAGGCTTTTTCCTGTACCTCCATGTATCTGTCACTCTCATTTACCCATACTCCAAGGTACTTGTATTCGCTTACCCTCGGTATTTCTTGGCCTTGTATGGACACCGTCTGATCACAGGGATCATTGAATACCATCGATCCACACTTCGTTACACTGAATCCTAGTCCAAGAGCTTCACCTTCCCTTCCGCATATATTCGCCAGCTGCTGTATATCATCTCGACTGTCCGCAAATAAGACGATATCGTCCGCATAAAATAAACCTGGAAGCTTCTGCTCAATCATCATGCCGCCCTGTTTGTGTGACAGATTAAAACCAATGTTGCTACCTTCTAGCGCTTTTTCCATACTCACCATGTACAGCATGAATAACAGCGGGGACAAAGGACATCCCTGTCTCAGACCCTTGCTAACCTCAACGTTCTCTTTGCACTTTTGTGCACACAGGGCGCTACCCTGTGTGCACAAATGCACACAGGGTAGCGCCCTCTGAGGGCGAAAACACTCACATGAAACCGAATCTGGCAACCACGATATCGGAACCGAAACAGCACAGTTACGCAACCTTAAATAACTGGTTATGTAAACTTTATGTGACTGTTCAAGATATGTATATGTGCGTGCAACTTCTGTAGATATATTTATTGTCACTTCGTAACGTGTCGATATATAAAAAAAATTATTCCACAGTCCCCACAATGAAGTTCTGAGTCTGCCTGTCCACAGCAATCTTACGCATGCCTAGTATAACTTCGATTCCCATGGTGCGGGATCTGCCAAATTTTCGCTCTGTTAAAGTGAAAACGTCTCACCGGGTTGTCCATATTTTCTGCAGTTCCCAGTGAATATGCGAGCTGGACACTCGTGACACTCACCGTTTACTATTTTATCCACATCGTCCTGTACAGCCAAAAATTGTAGGTCAATAAGTGGCGATTCGTCCGGATGTGTACTGTTTAGCTTGACGGTGCCTCGGGACTTCGGTTGCACCATGGCTATGGCGTTCATAAAGCCTGTATAGCTGAGCATTGGGACATAGTATTTTTTATACGTCTGTAAGAAAAATAGCGCCACTAGTTGATGACTGGTTCGTTTTCCCAAGCAAGATCTGTACTGAAATTCAGCCCCCGTAACTCATGTGTACACAAAGGCTAAATTTGTCCTTGGTACGGAGGTGTAGAATAAACATTAGCAGGCAAAAAAAAAATCTTCGAATGGACAAGTTCGTTTGTCATGAGCGTGTTTTGTAGTGATACCGACGTTAGCGGACTCAAAAAAAAACTTGTGTATTTGAAATATCAAGATTACTGCTAGCTAGAAAAGTTTCGTCTTGACCTCAGTGAGGATCAAGATGAAGAAAAAGATGAAGATGAAGAAGAAGCCTTAAACATTATTCCTTGTGTAACTATACAGAAAGGTCACAAGAGCAAAAGGCACCGAGGCCTGACAGAGGCTCCTGCTCCAATAAGATATTTGGCGGCAGCGAATAGATTATTTGCACTAAAGGTATGTGAAGCATTACCATCTTACAGCATAACAGAATAAAGCAGCATATATGACATGAAGCAATACCAAATACATACAAAAGTTGAAAACAATGTACCATTGATGTTGCTATCTTGCATACTCGAATACTCGCCAACGTGTCCTAGTGGATAAGGCATTCAGCTGCTGATCCGCAGGTCACGGAATCGAATCCCAGCCGAGGAGGCCGCACTTTCGCTAGAGGTGAAAATGCTCGAGGCCCGTGTCCTTAGATTTAGGTGCACATCAATGAGCTACAGGTGGTTAAAATTTTCAGAAAGCACCCCTGCAGCGTCTCTCACAATCATATTGTGGTTTTGGAACGTTAAATTTCAACAATTATTATAGCATACTCAAACATTATTTGCAATAACGCTCACATGACTCAAGAAAGAACAAGAAAAATGAGAGAGAATAGAGTGTGAAGTCAAAATTGAGAACATCAGCAGCATATTTCAAGTCAATAACATGCTTGAAAATATATACAATATGATTTTTAATAATACGTCCCTAACATCTGTAGCACTCCGGTAACAGCATAGTTTGAGAAGACTATGTCCATTAAAATTACGTCCACTATATTCAGTTTTGTTTGGATAACAGTGAATTTAACGAACTCCTAGTGAGTGTATTGAATTTGCTCAATTCTGGGTGATTCAGCCATGCCCGAATTTGTTGAGTAATGTGTTGCCTGTCATAAGGGTTTCAGTCAAAGGGGTTCGAATGACTGTGTTACGAAGCGGATAATGTGCTTGAGCTTGTAGCTGCCATGAAACGAGCAGTTTATTAGCTTTTATTTGTTCTAATGAGTTATAATAGTGTATCTGAGAGGCCTTCACTAGGTCATATTGCAGAAACAATGTAACTGATATCAAATGTAGTGTCTTCTTGTGGTACTGTTTCTTAATGCGGGTACATTTTTTTTTGTAAAATAGCGAGTTTCTTATAATATTGAGAATAGGTATAGTGTCCCATACTATAGTAATGTGCGAGAGCCTAGCGTTAAATAACTAATAACATAGCACCTTTATTTAACCAGATAGGTACAATATCACGTTATCTGAAAGAAGCAACGAGTAATTTTGCTCAGATCAGTGGTACGGTTAGTAACATGGGTAACAAGAGAACTAACTAGGCTTGGCCGAAAAACTACAGGTATTTTTCACATGTCCACCTTAATCGGCGCCGTCCTCTTTACAACCATTCGTATATTGACAGCAACTAGCCCTAACTACCACCCTACTTATTCTAAAGGGAAAAAAAGGCGTGCAAACATGGACACAAAACTGAAAAAATTCAGAGCACCACACGGCCTGACTTTTACATACGAAGCTTTTCTTTGGGTACTGCAAGCACTTTTGACAGAAATATAATCTATCTATCTATCTATCTATCTATATCTATCTATCTATCTATCTATCTATCTATCTATCTATCTATCTATCTATCTATCTATCTATCTATCTAATCTATCTATCTATCTATCTATCTGCCTACGCTTGGGCGCTCTTGTGATCACCCCCTTGGCTTGGGGTGAAACAAAGTATGGGAGGGTAAGATCGTTTGACAAATATCACTCACTGGTCATGACATGAATATTGTCCCGATCCCATCGCGGACTTCGCCAAACACTTCCCGCCAGACAGTGGCACATACCCGCGCGTGGCTATGTGCCACTAGAACGTGGGTAAGTGCCCCAGGTGATTGACATTGCATATCTACCCAGCAACCGTGACAACGCACATGTGCCCATGTGCGCACAAGCGGCAACAAAAAGCTGACCCAGGCTGCGTTGATCCGACGAATGCAAAGAAAAAAATGTCAGTGTCCCTGTAGGAATCGAACCCTAACATTTCGCGTGGCAAGCAAGTATTATAACACAAAGGCAAGCCACGTGTTGCAATAGTTCTTCAAATAGACCATGTTGCTCGTGAAGCGTCAATCGGGGATGCAGCGATGACTATCCGATTGTAAAGGTATACATATCGTCACATATTATTTTGAAGACCCTCGTGACCATGGTGCTCATCACCTGCCGACCAACCAAGCGTCTTCACCAAGTCGTCGCTGGCGGTCTCCCTCACCTGCACGAGGTCAGAATTCCTCGAATCGCCAAAGATACGCTGATGCCGTCAGAAACCGCTCCCCCAAGCACGTGACTAACTGCCGCGACCTCCGGGGGCAAGGTTGCCAATTGCCGAGACGCTAAAAAGACCCCTTGCCTCTACACAAAGACGACGTGACGATGATGATGACGAAGACGACGACAACCACGAGTACTACTGCCAATGAATTTGTACGTGCCGACCTCAGCGTTATTATAGACGGACACTACGTAACAGCACTGGTTGACACTGGTGCTGACTTCTCTATTATGAGACAAGAGCTCGCCGACCACCTTAAGAAGGTTAAGACGCCGTGGACTGGGCCCAGCATAAGGAGTGCTGGTGGACAGCTAATGACGCGAACCGGTAAATGCACTGCTCGGCTCGTAATCGGCGATTCGAGCTTCGTCGCCACTTTTGTCATTTTACTGGACTGTTGTAAAGAGTTGATTTGGGGTATGGATTTTCTGCTAGAGTTCGGTGCTGTCATCAACATTCCAGAACGTATCGTCACCTTTTCCGCCCATCCTTACGTTGACGCCACCACTGAAGAACAACTGCAACCTTTACGTGTAGCCGATGATGCTCCTGCCGAGATCTTGCTGCCTTGTGTCGGTGTTATGTGAACGGCCGTGCCGTAATGAGGCGACAGCGGAGCGAATAGACACGCTATTGCTTACACAAGGTGCTCGATAGCGAGAGGCGTTCTGGCCCTAACTGATGGGCGGGCAGAAGTGCTCCTCACCAACTTCAGCAACTAGCGTCGTCACATCTAGAAGGGCACCACGATTGCCTACTACGACGACGCGAACCAAGCCAGAGATTGCTTCGCTTTGCAACCGGACGACGTGACCATCCCAGCCTCGACCCCTTTGTCTGTCAACATTTGCTCAACCCTGTCACCCTCGGATAAACAGCGCCTACTAGAGCTGATATACCAGTTCAAAAATTGTTTTTCGTGTACGTCGAAAGTCAAGCAAACACCACTGACCCGACACCGAATCATCGTTGAAGGAAATACGAGATCAATCCGTCAACACCCATACCGTGTGGCTCCGAAAAAGCGTGAGGAGTTCCAAAAGCAAGTTCAGAAGATGCTCCAAGATGACGTAATACAACCTTCCAAAAGTCTCTGGGCATCCCTCGTGGCATTGGTTCAAAAGAAAGACGGCAGCTTGCATTTCTGTATAGATTACCGTAAGTTAAACCAAGTAACGAAGAAAGACGTCTACCCACTGCCATGCATAGACGACTCTCTCGATCGGCTGCGGCATGCAGGCTATTTCTCATCGATGAACGATGAAGTGGCTATTGGCAAATAGCCACTGCGAAGTGGCTATTGGCAAATAGAGGTCGACGAGAGAAACCATGAGAAAACTGCTTTCGTGACGCCCAATGGTTTTTATGAATTTAAAGTGCCTCCATTCGGTTTATGCTCTGCGCCAGCCACTTTTCAGCGTTTAATGGACACTAAGCTATTAGGACTGAAGTGGCAGACATACTTGGTCTATCTAGAAGACGTTATCGTCTTCTCAGCTACATTCGAGGAACACCTAAGTCGATTATTCGCAGTTCTGCAAGCTATACGTGCGGCTGGCCTGACTTTCATACCAGATAAATGCCATTTCGGTTTCAGCGAGCTTTGTTTCTAGACCACGTGGTGAGCCACGAAGGTGTTCGACCTGACCCGGGCAAAATCGACGCTGTCGCAAAGTTTCCCGCACCGCATGACAAAAGAGCAGTGAGACGCTTCTTAGGCCTCTGCGCTTATTACCGACGATTCATTGCCAACTTTTCGTCTATTGCAGCGCCTTTGAAGCGGCTCACATGAAAGGATGTCCCCTTTCTTTGGAGCGAAAAGGAACAAACAGCGTTCAACAAATTACGCCAACGCCTCCAAACACCTCCGGTTCTTGCGCACTTTGACCATGCAGAAGCGCCAACAGCACCTCACACCGACGCAAGCAATGTAGGCTTGGGCACCGTACTGGTATACAATGGCAAGATAACTCCGAGAAAGTGATACCCTATGCCAGCAGAGCTCTCTCTCGCACGGAAGAGAACTACTCGACTACCGAGAAAGAATGCCTCGCTGTGGTTTGGGCGGTTCTCAAATTTCGACCGTATCTGTACGGCCGCTCATTCAAGGTCGTCAGTGATCACCACTCGCTTTGCTGGCTCACTAACTTGAAAGACCCATCCGGCCGTTTGGCACGCTGGAGCCTTCGGCTTCAAGAGTTTGATATGACCATTATCTATAAATCAGGGAAGAAGCACACCGACACAGACTATCTCTCGCGGTCGCCCGGCGAGCCTGCCGCTAATAAAGACGAGTCTATGGACGCCACATTCTTGGGAGTCATCAACGCGGCCACTATTTCACAAGAGCAGCGCAGTGACTCTGAGCTGCTTCCGCTTATCGACTTTTTAGAAGGACGACGTGAAGACGGGCCGCGAGTTTTTGCGAGAGGAGTGCCATCTTTTTGTTTAAGGAATGACGTCCTATACAAAAAAAACTTTTCTCCCACCGGTAGCCCATACTTGCTCGTCGTCCCTGCATAACTAAGAAAAGAAAGTCTGGAAGCCCGCCATGACGAAGTCACTTACAGTCATCTCGGTTACACTCGAACATTCTCCCGTCTGCAAAACAGTTACTATATACTGGCCAAACCTACCTGCTGCTGTAAAACATCACGTCCAAACATGTGCCTACTGTGAAAGACGAAAAGCACCACCCAGCAGGCCGGCAGGCTTATTACATTCCATCCAAGTACCAGCAAAGCCATTCGCCCAAATCGCAATAGATTTCCTGGGCCCATTCCCAACTTCTACCACAAGGAACAGATGGATCATTGTCGCCACCGATTACTTGTCTCGCTACGCTGAAACTAAAGCCATTCCGAGGGACACAGCAGCAGAAGCGGCTCATTTTTTCATAGAAAACGTCGTCCTTCGGCACGGTGCTCCAACAGCTCTCATCATGGATAGAGGAACTGCGTTCGTGGCAGAACTTTTGGAGTCGGTTCTGAGGCTGAGCGGTACAGCTCACCGGAGAACAACGGTGTACCACCCACAAACGAACGAACTAACAGAGCGGCTTAATAAGACCCTCGCAGACATGCTCTACATGTATGTCGACACAGAACATAATAACTGAGACGAAATCTTGCCTTATGTGACATTCGCCTATAATACTGCCCGGCAGGAAACTACCGGAATGACACTCACGCTGGCGCCGAAGAATTTGGTCAGCGCGCCGAAGAAGCCCGACAACTAGCCCGCGTGCGTATTTGTCATGCGACCTACGACATAAATTGGTAACCTACGACATAAGTTACGACCTACGACATAAATCGGTAACCTACAAACCAGGCGACAAGGTATGGGTCTGGATCCCAGTACGTCGACGCGGACTTTCACAGAAGCTATTACGACGATACTTCTGCCCATATCCAGTCGCCCGACGATTGAACGATATCAACTACGAGGTTGTTCCCGACGGCGATTGCAGTTGCCGTCGCCGAAACCACTCACCCGAGATCGTGCATGTCATCCGGATGAAACCCTTCTTGTCCAGCTAACTCTCATTTGTCCTGTAGGTACCAGTGCATATGTGCGTTTTTATAAGTAGAGCGCCTTGGCTGCGCATCGGGACGATGTCACTTTTGGAGGGAGGCAAATGTCACGTGCGTCCCGCGAAAAAGACGAAGGCGACAGCGCATACGCGCATCTGCACGCTTTTATGCAGAACGCAGTGACAACGAGAAAGACGAGGAACTCTCTGGCGCGCGCGCGGTTAATAAAAAGACCGACCCGCTGCTGTTTTCTCGGCGTCTTCAAATACCACCTCTGTCTTCCCGTCACGACAATATGTACTCCTGCGATACAGCCGTCACGTCGGGTTAAGATAAACTGTAGTTAAATGCAATGCACTGAAGGTGATTGGATATTTATATGAACTAAAGAACGGCGCGAACAGACGTTGGTACTTTTAATTTGAGCGCGTTAGGAGAAATCGTCAGTTGTAGGTCCGTCTGTTTGCTTCTGCGGTGATGCCATCCTGCTTTATCATCGGTCACAATGCGCTGCTGTTGCGTTCCATTCTGCAGTTCTAGCCAGTGAAAAAAAAAAGAAGCAGGTGTGTCCTTTCACGAAATTTCAGTGAAAACTAAGCTACGTGAACGATGGCTAAGAGTTATCGCACGGAAGAACTAAATTTCACTTCGAATTACTCGGCCGTGTGCAGCGTACATTTTGTGGAAACTGATTTTAGGGAAAATACCAGAAGACGCATGCTAAAACCCGATGCGGTGCCGAGTGTCTTTCCGCATTACCCATCTTACAAGAGGTATGAGCTGCAGCAGCATTTAGAAAAGTAAGCACGATTTCTCAACGGACACGTTGGCAAGTCTGCCAAGTCAGGAAATCGATTCACGCCCTGCACCGGCGCCAGAAGTTCGCGCAAACACGCTTGACGAAGCCACTGAGCCAAACCAACCAGAAAGTGTTGCTCCAAGCGACATCCAAGACAGCAGCAGATAGTCACTACTCTCATTTGGCAAACTTTCTTGAGCCAATTGATGCGAAACCAGCGGAAGAGGGTGCAGGTGCGCAAGCCTTGAGGTCCTTCGGTGTTTAAACCGACAGCAGAAGATCCGCAACAGCCTTCTTGGAGCAGAGAAAATGGCGCGACAAAAAAGGGCGTGGAAGCAACGAAATGAAAGGCTGCAGGCAACAGTAGATGCCTACAAAAAAGAGCTGCACATATCAAAGGAAGAGTGCAACGTAAGCAAATTTCTTCAAGTAGCCAGACACTGCGACCAAGGCTGCACTAAAGCCAGAGTGATTATGGACCAAGTCCTAAACTACAAAGTGAAAAAAACCAAAGTGGTGTGAAACCACTATACGACTGTGCGTTATTCTGAGAAGCCTCTCAACAAAATCATGCGAATATATCAGGACTGAGCTCCTCGCAATCCCGTGCAGAACTACGCTACAAAAATACATGGGAACAACTTCTGAAGAAGTAGGCTTCAATGATCTAGTGAAGCAAAGGCTAAAGACTGAAATCAAGTGCTTCAGGACGGAGCAAGCCAAACTTTTCAGCCTCATCATAGACGAAATGAGAATAAAGCAAAGGCTTGAATACGACAAACAACGAGACGCCTTCTTGGGAGACATAGACTTGGGCGCTCTCAACCAAGTGTTGTCAGACTCGGAAAGAAGTAAACTTGTGAACTCACTTTTATTGATTGATTGAAATGTGTGGTTTAACGTCCCGAAACCGCCATATGTTTATGAGAGACACTGTAGTGGAGGGCTCCGAAAACTTCGACCACGTGGGGTTCTTTAACGTGCACCCGAATCTTAGCACACGGGCCTACAACAAACTCGCTTTTGTGCTTTTTGATCTGTGGCCTTCACGCTAGGTTTCGGATCCCAGTGGAATACTTCTTTACCAGATCATGCACTGGTGAGCTACTTGCGGAAACGACCAAGCATGTCATAAAGAAAACTGAAGAAATGGGATTCGAGATAGTTCGAGTTGTGACGGACAACATTAGAAGAAACGTCGCTGCAATGTAAGTATTATCAGGGGGAGGGGGGGGGGGGCAACGGGAAACCCGAGTGCCTCATCCCGCCGACCCAAGCCGCAGTTTGTCTCTGGCGTTTAATCGGAGTCACATCCTGAAAAACATCCGATCGCAATTTCTGGCATGAGAATCGGGAAGAAATGGCAAAATTTCTTCAACCTACAAGATGCAGTGGGGCTCGATTATCAAGCTGGTCCGTTTTCTCACGAAGAAACACGTCTATCAGTCTAATATACAAAAAAATGGGAGTCAAGTTTGCCGTCCAGTTGTTTTCACTAGCCGTGACAGCGGCTTTGTCCTTCATGAAAGATCATGCCGCGCACACGTGCGACGCGAAGTTCGCCAGCGTCGGCCCAACTGTTGAGTTCATGAATAATGTGAGCAGATGGTTTAATCTCATGGACGTAGCAACTGCCAGCAGCATATTCACTAGAACCATCCGGACACCAGGCAGTTTGATGGTCCTCAGGACTCAGGACTTCATTTGCTGGAACTTGTTTTATTAGAATGCATTAAAGAGCTTAAGATGGCAAGCGTACCAATGAATTTTCTAACGAAAGAAACTCACCGTGCACCGGTATTCACCACAGTCGCCAACGTCCAGTGTGTCAGATTTCTGTTAGAGGGTTCAAATTTGTGTTGACTAGAAAGTTTTCAAGCGACCCCATTGAATCCCTATTTGGGACGCTTCGACGCAGCGCTGGCTGCAATGATATGCTTGATGTCAGAAGTGCTCTTTCGGGCCTTCAGAAGATACTGAAGACGGTCATCGTTGCGGCTTTCCACACAATGTGCAGAGCTCAGCTTCATTCGCTTCCTCGCGCAGCATTATAAGGAGCGGCGAGACAAGCGGCACATCAAAAACAAGCGCGGTCGGAGCAGTGAACTTGGCGCAGCACCTACTGCAGGAACTGTGCACTTCGACGAAGCCGTTTATGCCCACGCCAGATGTAGCAGCAGTTTCTCTCATCGCAGGATACATATCTCGCGTCGTGAGTGAAAAGACTGACTGCGAGCAGTGCATGTCGTTAGTCTTGAAGGCAAAAGGGAGCAGCACCAGTGCTACGGATGACCTGATTTTTCCACCAGGACATAGGTGGCTTGTGCTACGTACCCCACTGCGGAGCTCGTGCGTGTGCTGCATGCCCTGAAAATATTTGTGGACGTGATGCTTCTGCACTGGGCAGCTCTCCTGAAGCCTCTACAGGCGTGCGTTGTGAAGAGAGCGGATGTAATTGTTGGCTTGTCAGTACTGCTGTGTGACCGTTGTGACGAAATCCAAAGGCGCAATTTAATACAACTTGTGTGCAGAAAGTTCATAAAGCCGCTGTTCACAAACTATGGTATCGACTTCACCAATAAAGAATCTGTGGAGAGGCTTTATCAAAGGAAGCCGTTGTCATGGAAGTTTTTGAAGCTTTAAAAAGCTTGCATGACACGCGCGCACCTTCACGTTGGGCTGACAAGTGGTTTCAGTTCAATCGGTTGTTTCTCAACTTGTAATGACTCATTCCTTTTTTATTTTTGTCATTTTTGCATATAGAATTGCTATATTTTAGTTGATTACTTCAACCTGTCCATTCCACTTATATTTCGATGGGGATCAATATTCGGCAGAGCACTCCTTCGAGCGCTTGCAAACAAAGGATAAGATGCCTTACGACGAGCTTTTCGTGATACGTTTCCAAAGCAAACCCACGAATGCAAAATTACCAAATACGAAGGAAAGTAATCACATAAAATTGGAAAAAAATTCTGCCATATCCACGAAGTGAATGATGATGAGTGGGCGAAGCTCCGGAGGTAAACCTGATAAACCATAAATCCTCTGTACATTTTGCCCACTCGATTTTATTACATCGCTCCCCCTAGCGTACGTCGCCGCACTAAATCGAACGATTGCCTTCAACCAATGACACGCGCCATATGTGACATCATTCCTATTTTATAAGATCTCGCGTCTTTCATCAACTACAAGTACCGCTTTCTAGTTTATAACATCTTGCATCTTTTCATCATCAGCTACAAGTACCACCATCTAGTAAACACTACAAGAACTAAACGAGAGGTGGCTACATACAGGAGACGGTACCGCCATCTAGTGAACACTGCAAGAACTAAACTAGAGGTGGCTACATACAGGGGATGGTACCGCCATCTAGTGAACACTACAAGAACTAAACTAGAGGTGGCTACATACAGGGGACGCACAGCCCACGCCCTAAGGAGCTTCGCCCCTAAAAGCGAGTGGCTGCACCGCATCCACCCATTGCAGTCAAGCAAAGACAGACCACGCGAGAGGGTAATAACCTGACGTGACCACACGGTCACTCGGAGAAATAAAGTGCCAATCATAGAGCAATGGGAATGGGCGCGACGCAACAGGCACAGAAAAAATAGAGGTGGCGCTGGACGGACGGACGGACGGATGGACGGGTGGATCGACACGCGTTCGAATAGACGCATGGATAGACAGACGCGCGGGTGATCATGTATTGCGCTGTCGCATAGTTTATCACATATAAATTCGGTTGTTCCCACGTATGTTTTTGTTTTTGTTTGTTCAAGTATTATTTCACTTTGGGTTTTGTGGGGCGTGATAGACGCCCTAAGGAGCTACGCCTCCAAAATCTGGAATCAGCAGCGTTAATCCAATGAACGCATAAAATAAATGTCATGGTCTAAGCTGAAATCGAACTCCATCATTCTGCGTGTTAATAAAAAATTCTACGACAGAGCCACGCCAGCTCTCGGAACTGCTTTTCAAGTAGACCGTACGGTTCTTGCTGTTTATTGTGTTTATGCTGGTTCAGTGCTGGTTACGCAGTCTTATAAACAGTACACACGTACTCCTATTATACAGCCGTCACAATTCTAGTGACGCGCCATCTATTAACGCTCATCTATCTAAAGTGCCCAGGGCTGCCATCCCCGCTGGTGCAAGCACTACATTTCAGCTTACCGCTTCTGGTGTTGGCAATACTCGTGTTGCTGTTGGCATCGTTACTCAACAGTAAATATACGACTGTTTAGCATATGTATCTGCGTGCAACACTTGTACATATATCTAGCGTCATTTTATAATGTTTCGCTCAATAAAAAAAATTGTTGCACAGTCACGTTGCATGCGCATGCTTCGCATAATATTGATTCCAGAAGAAGGGAGGTCTGCCGAATTTTTAGGGTGAATATTTGCCAACCACCTCGATTCTCATCTTGATGGCTCACTATGGTGCTAGCCATCAGAATGAGAACAGCGCAGTGTTGCTTTACAATGCAACTGTGCGCTGAAGCATCTCATGTTTTCAAGCGCCTATATGTCTTTCAGAGCATTTTCGCTTCTTTCCCAGTCATTCCTCAATAAAGTAACGACGGGCTTTCAATTCAGCGCCCCATTAATTTTCAGCATCGGAGTCACTCCATTCTTTCTCTTTCTTTCTCTCTTCCTTCCTTCCTTTCTTTCTTTTTTCCTTCTTTCTTTCTTTTTTTCCCCTTTTTTCTGGTTGGTGTCTCAGTTTATGCTACTGTTGCACCTTGTAAGTAGTCTTTATATGAAATGATTGTTGTACGCAATGAACTTTGTACTCGCTACGTTGCCACTTGCGATTACCATCTGATAAAAGTTTATTCCTGGTGAAGAGCAGATTGGAAGGTGCCCAACTACGCAGTGATCTTCTTTTCACGATTGGGACGGTTCACGAGAGCACTCAGCTGATACGTAGTACATTCTGTTATCAAATTCATATATTTTTTAAAAGCCTACCTCAACCTGAAAGCTCTTCTTTTTTTCCATTACGGACTTGAAGGTGCCTCACCCTTAAATGAGCATTAACGTGCAACTTGTACAATAATCGTCATACCACTAGGTATGACGACGATTTTCGAGTATACTCTCAGGAATGGTGTCTATGTGCTTTTCGAGATTTCAAAAAAATGTGCTAAGCCACATTCATGGTCAGTATATACTAATGAAGGAATACTCATTGATTTGTGTCAATTTGTTTTATTTGTCGCATTTAACCAACATTCATTCTTTTATTAGCATGGGAAGCCACGTTAGCCGAGAGAGAAAGATGACGTTAGTGATAAACTTGTCAATATGAATTGTTTCTGCTAAGTTTCTAAGCAGTAACCTACTTTAGAAAACGATAAGTCAAGTTCCTGTTTTCAAGGTGCGCTACCGACTGCAGGTCTAATGCAAAAGCTGTTATGAGAAACGCCAGGTCTGCGTGGAAGGCGCAGCACAGTCACAGCGAAAGCCAGAAGAGCGGCCTCTCAGAGCCTTTTCTAAACACTCATAGAATAACTGCTGCATGCACACTTGCTTGATGCCCACAACGACATTAATTAGCTTCGTGTGTGATAGCACGCAGAATAGTGATTGAATGAAAAAAAAATAGCAAAAGGGGCGGTGCCCGACCAATGCTTCCTCAGGGCTGTGTGTCGACAGAAGGCGTTCCACTCATCCAGGTTCTGCACTTACCATCTTTTGGCGTTAACTGCCAAAGCATAAAAAACAAGACCGATGAAATTACTTCTCTGACCTATTCAGTCAAATCTAACGTGATTATAGCCACGGAATATTGGCTCGAGGAATCTGTTGGTAGCGCAGAGGTTTTTCCACCTGGTTTTCACGGCTACCATTCCGATGGCAACGCGCATGGTAGTGGTGTCTTCCTTCTCGTTGATTCTGGCTTACAGTCGTCTCCCGTGTTAACACCATTTGATTGTTCCGAGTCAGTTTGGTTTCATCAAGTTTAAAACTGGAAAATCTCTGCAAGTGGTCCCTTTTACCGTTCCCCTGCCTACGTATCACCCGAGTCTTTCAGGTCCCTTTTCAACTTTCTCTCTACAATAAACAATGACTATCTTATAGGCGACGATTTCAATATGCCCAGTGTTAGGTGGGTTGACAACAAACCTGTGCTTGGTAATTCATCTGCCCTATATATGGCTTTTCATGAGACGACCCATACTGCCGCACCCATAGTGCCGCACCCATACTGCCGCACCATTGTTGACCGCTTGACCGGCTCTACTACTCCTCCAAATGCCAGACTCCGTCGACAACTTAAACAATTTAAGCTTGTCGGTGATGCTTTATGTCGCTACGGTTACCACATCGATGGCAACAAGTGGGTACCCGTCATCCCACGTTCTCTGCAACGTGAAGTTCTGGAAGCCTTTCATGATGATCCAACCGCTGCTCATCTAGGCTACCACAAGACTTACGACAAAATACGAAGTCGTTGTTTTTGGCCTGGCCTCTCTTCAGCCGTCGCTAAGTACGTCGCCTCCTGTGTCCATTGCCAACGGCGAAAACGACCGACAACTGCTCCGGCTGGCTTAATGCAACCTCTTCCTTGTCCCGCCTCACCTTTTGAAGTCGTTGGAATCGACTTGTATGGCCCTCTTCCTATATCATCCAATGGGAATCGCTGGATTGTCACGGCAGTCGACCACCTTACCCGCTACGCAGAAACAGCTTCTATACCATCTGGGACTGCCACTGGGATCGCCGATTTCTTTCTTCGCCACATCTTTTTGCGTCATGGAGCTCCACGCATTCTCCTCAGTGATCGTAGCAAAGTCTTCCTATCTTCAATTGTCGAGCAAGTTTTGCGTGCCTCGAACACTGTTCACAAGACCACTTCTAGCTACCACCCGCAGACCAACGGATTGACTGAACGGTTTCATCGGACCCTATCGGACATGATCGCCATGTACATTCACCCCAACCACACGAACTGGGATGCAATTCTACCCTTCGTGACATTCGCCTATAATACGGCTGCTCAACGCACTACCGGCTTTTCTCCATTTTTTCTCGTCCGTGGTCGCTCGCCGAGTTTCGCTCTGGATGTCTCTTTCCTTTCGGCCCCTGCACCCTCGACGTTCCTTTCTCTGAAGAATTCCTATCTCGTCTCGCACACTGCCGTCACCAGGCTCGTGTTAACACCGGCCTCTCTCAAGACACTCGAAAATCTCGCTACGACTCGACTCGCCGTGTTGTGAGTTTTTCCCCTGGTGACGAAGTTCTTCTATGGACTCCACTACGCGTCCCCGGCCTATGCGACAAATTCATCAGTCGCTTCATTGGGCCATACACGGTGGTCGAACAGACATCTCCTGTCAATTACCGCGTTTCTCCTCTTAGCGCTAGTCCTGATCATCGTTGCCGAGGAACACAGATAGTGCACGTATCTCGTTTAAAGCCTTATGCGCGACGCATTTCATAATACTGTCAAGCGACCAGGCGGCCGCTTTCACCGCACGGTGGAATTAGTATGAGCGCGACAAGCGAATGACTCTTTATTCTCTTTGTAATCATCATCACCTGTACATCTTCTTCATCTAAGAATATCATCACCGGCGCGATTGAGCTCGAGCCTGGCCGAATAAACCGGTTCCTCACAATATTGTTAATGACTTGTGTCAGTTTGTTACTGAACCTACTAGGTGTGGCCTGAATAGTTCTTCCGTCTTAGATCTGCTCTTTTCAAACCAACCATTCCTCGCGCATGATAACGCTGTTATTCCTGTGATTAGTGACCATGACAGTATTGCGGCCCATGTTCAGATAGTCCTCTTTTCTTGTGCGAACGATTTACCAAGAAAGATATGTCTTTTTGATAAAGGAAATTATGCTTCCTTATCGAATGTGCATGCAATTTTTTTCAGGAATTCAATCAATTAGCTTAGTCCACAGATTGCAACACCCTGTGGGATACATTTTGCTTCACACTTAAGCAGAGGGTAGACAAACATGTTTCAAGTAAACATCTTCGGCCAAACAACGTAGTGATAAACCTTGGGTTACTCCGAAAGTCAAGCGAATGATTAACAAGATACATCTCATGAATTTATATAGAAGGTAACGCAATCCTGGTGTGATCGCTGTGCTGAAGTCGCTTGGAAAAAATATAAAAACAATGAACAAGATTGCCAAAAAAATATTTCCTAGCATTAGGCCCAAAGCTACAAAATAACCCGAAAGAATTGTGGAAGTGTTTAAAATCAATCGGCAAAAAATCAATTGGCATCCTAAGCCTAAACGATGGCGGTGTACTTTGAATTGTTGACACAGATAATGCTTCTGCTTTCAGTCGCTATTTTTAGGCTTTTTTTACGCACCCTTGTCACAGTAATGTACCGTGTATTCCTGATAATGTCTTTGAACCTATGCTGGAGCTGGTAATAACACATGGCGGTATACTTCAGTTGCTTGACAAAATAAGGGCTTCTTCTGCAAATGGCCCTGATGGTATACCCTCTCATGTGTTAAAAGCTTGCTCTGATGTAATTACCCAGTACCTTGTTATAATCTTTGAGAAATCATTGCGTACTTCTTGTTTACTTAGCAAATGGAAAGCCGCGAATGTGGTTCCGATATATCAGGGTGGTCCAAAAATATTGTCTTCAACTACAGGCCCATTTCCCTAACGAGTGTGTGCAGCAAAACAATGGAGCACATAGTCTACAGCGTTATAATTAAACATCTTGAAAATAACAATTTTTTACCGAATATCTGCATGGTTTTTGTTCTGGTCATTCATATTCAACACAGCTCATCGAATTTAGCCACGATCTTTTTTGCTCATTTGATTTTGGGGTGCTGACGGACTGCATATTCCTGGACTTTCAGAAAGCGTTTGATTCTGTGTACCATGTTCTGCTGCTACATAAACTCTCATCCCTCGGTATTACTCCTGCATTGCTTGATTGGATCAAGCAATGCAGGAGTAATACCGAGGATGAGAGTTTATGTACCGAGGATGAGAGTTTATCTACAAGAACGGATGCAATGTGTCGTAAATATTGGTTCTTAATTTGAATAAGTTGCTGTTACTTAGGGAGTTCCAAAGCGGTTTGTATTGGGACCTTTGCTGTTCCTGGTGTACATCAACAATTACTGTTAATAATGTGTCATGCAAAGTACGTCTGTATGCAGATGATGGTGTGATTTACCACTGTATAAGATCTACTTCTCACCATCACTACTTGCAACGCAATTGACCCAGTATTATGCGCTGGTGTAATAAGTGGCGTATGCGTCTGAACCCTAAGAAGTGCCAGTGCGTCTAGTTCACCCGTAAACGCAACCCATACTTATTTCATTATACATTATACACCATCCGACTAACGCGAGTAACTGAATATAAATACCTAGGAGGTTAATTTTCATCAGATTTTTTACTTGGAATAAGTGAACGTTGAATATGTCGCAGCGAGATCCTACAGAATGACTAACTTTGTTAAACAGAACTTCAGGTAAGCTCCTCCCAAAATCAGAGAACTACTCCATTTTTCATGGAGGCCACAGAAGTTCCCCATGCTTTCCCGCACATGAATTTCATTATATGCTTGCACGACACACAGCGATGCCAGCTCCGGATGGTTCTGAATCAACTTGACCCCGGACCATTTTGTGTGCAGAAGATACTAGGACCTTGGGCATCTGCCTCAGTTGCGCAGAAAGCGACTAAAGCACTGCTACTTTATTTAAAGTCGACAAACTTGAGCGACCGCCTGTAGACTGTGTGTGCTCCCCGAGTGTGCCCGTGATTGTGTGTACCTTCTCATCTCTCTGACACCTCTTTTCTCCCCTTCATCTCTTCCCCAGTGCAGGGTAGCAAACCGGATGTGCGTCTGGTTAACCTCCCTGCCTTCCCTTGCATCTTTATCTCTCTCTACTCCATTTTTCGAATGTCCGACCTAGCGAGTACGCCTCTGTGGCATGGGACCCACAAACAAAAATTTTGTCTAAAATGCTTGAGATCGTTCAAAACCATGCAACTCGTTTTGGGTCTACCAACTACAACCTCAGTGTCAGTGTCACTGCGCTTAAAGATAGGTTCAATCAATCAATGTTTCTTTATTAGCATCAGAAGTGTACCTTGTGAGTAAGTATGCAGGAGGTTAGGGTGGGATTTGTTGGTATTACCTAGGAGTCGCTTGAGATTAGAAATGCCATTCAAAATATTTCATGGTTTGATCAATGTATATAAAAAATCTTGCCTTTCACCCTCCACATTCTTTTTCTTTAAGAGAACTGAGCATCCCCTAAATATTAGAGATTTTTTTCGCAGAACAAACATTTATTGAAACTCCTTTTTTCCACTCACAATCTCTCAGTGGAATCGGCTCCCGCAGGAGGTTGCAGACTGCCACACTGAAACATCTTTCAGGGACATATTGCTACTGTCATAGCTGCATTTTTTGTTATCTGTTTTTTACCATCTTGTTTTTGAATAGTTTTTTGTGTAAGCGTATTTTACGTTGTGTATTTTCCCCCTGCAATAATGGTCTCAGGCGCGGCAGGTATTTCGAATAAATAAAATAAATTAGGGTAGTAGGTCGGCATTTGCTATGCTATTTTTTCGTCATTCTTCTAAGAAGCATTGTATACGCTAAGCACTTGCAAGATATTTTGTGCCAATTATTCATACAATGGCTGACAATGATGAGTAATTATGCCTGAAGTGGGTATGCACCACAGTGAATAGGTGATCAAAAGAAGCTTTTGTAATGGGTTGGAGCATTGGGCGACCCACACGCTTCGCTATTCGCATTATGCTACGACTGGTTGTTCTTTCGCTGTTTTAAAATACTTTATAAGTCGTATTAACGCGATTTCTTTCCCGTCATCAAGCCTGCCTAAGGCAAGTTTGCCAACAAGGTGCAAGCACCAGCGTAGCTCAGTGGTAGAATACTGGGCTGGTACCCAGCGTACCCGGGTTCGAATCCCACCATGTCCTTGGTACTACGTTTTTTAGGGACGAAGCTCCTGAAGGCGTGGGTCTGTCCATCCCTTTTACGTATGCAGTAGTACGTAGCCACCAGTGGGTCTGTGCCACGGGGAATGTGAGATGGGAGATGGCGGTACTTGGAGTGTTCACTAGATGGATGGACAGATGGATGGACAGACAGACAGGCTAGCAGACGGATGGACGCACGCACAGATGGATAGACGCACGGACGGACGGAAACAAGAACGAAGGAGCGGACAGAAGGCACGGATGGGCTTTTACGGACGCTTCGGCCCAATCATCATCATTCACTCCATGGATAGGCTGTGGTTTTTTTTTTATTTCGCGATATTTGTTACGGACACCAGCGGCGGCGGCGGAGGACAACTATGGAGCTGCGCGTGACGTGAGTTTTAATCTCATAACAGCTTTTGCTGTAATAACAACACGGTTGACGTGCCACGCCATAGTTGTCCACCGCTGCCTGTGTCCGTAACCCCTATCGCACGAAATAAGAAACAGAAAACTCGGTAAATAAAGAACAACATATACGCAGTGGTATCTGAGCCCAGGTTTCCTTCGTGCCAACCCAGTAATCCACCACTGAGCCACACCGGTGCTTCGAACTCATTTCCAAATTGGCCTTAGGCAGGCTTGATGTCGGGAAAATATTCGTTTTATTATTTATTTATTTATTTATTTATTTATTTATTTATTTATTTATTTATTTATTTATTACAAGTACCTACATCGCCCATTGGGCATTGTTGTAGGGGGGTTACAGTAGAAAATAGAATACAAAACAGCAAAATTAAAGGCAAACAAATCGTGCCTTACAATATACAGGAGAAATCAACACTTGTAGTACAGCGTTAGAACAAAAGTACAAAACACAGGATCATACAACGAAAGCAAAAATTATACTTATAAAAATCAACAACCAAGAGAAGTACTAAGCAAACGTTAAATATATGGGCTATTTCAGCAGCTCAAACTGCTGTTTCAATGGCTGTTAGGAAGTTAGAATCAGAGAATATTGGTATTTTTAGCGCATTCCACTCATTATGAGTAGTAAAGCATTTTAGAATATCAAAGAACAACCAAAAGAACACATTGCGAATTGCGTAACGAGTGGGTCGTCAAATGCTGCAACCCATTACAAAAGCTTGTTTTTGATCACTTATTAACTGTGGCACGTACCCACTTCAAGCATAACTTTTCAGGCATGATAAGTGTGTAAACACACTTATCACGCTTATCCACTTATGATGCTATACGCACTTATCACACCACACACACTTATTACACGCTTATCCAAAGAATGACAAATGACAATATAGTGAATGCCAGTCAACTACACAAAAATTATAATTATATATGGTGTAGTGGGCACTTAGCAAGTGTACTTAGTATTTACCCAATGAGTGATCAGAAAAGGCTCTGAAAGGCCGCTCTTCTAGATTTTACTGTGACTGTGGTGCGCGCTAAGCGCAAACCTACCACTTTTTTTTATTGACATCCACGCTGCCTTTCGGTGTGAGCAGATGGAAGTTATTGAAGCTGCCTTCTTTTGGGTATGATGCGTAGCTTCATATAGTGAAACGACTGAAGATTTGGTGTGGGTTTAGAAAACTCCTTTGGAGCCAGCTTGGACCCAATTTGAATTCTATACCCGCATCACTAATCTCAATGTAAGCGCGAACGCAAGATACCGGTAAAAAAAGGTTATTGACGTATGCGATGTGATTAATTCAATGCAAATAAATGTATTTCTGTGCTTATTGTATCTCAGTATACTAGAAAAACAGCGCGAACACTTCACCAACGTGCATGTAATGTTACACATGTTTACAGACAGTTGTGGTTATGGAATGATGGCCTCTATTTTTGTCCCCATCCTTTGAAATTACTTCGAATAAGTTCTTCAGTGTAATACACGCACTTTCCGATGGTCTGATTCCGGTCAAGATACGGTGCGAAAATTCCCACGCAGTAATCTTTGCGTGAATATTAAATACAAATGGTCTAAATTGAACGATTTTTCATACGGTGTCTCTCCTAGCCTCTCCACAAATTTCGAATTCTGGAACTTATCAGTCAATGAATTTCTTATAACGAACTCTGTTTATGAATTGCCCCCTTAATTGGAGGTGAGAAATCTGCCTTTGACTTACCTCATTTGAAACGTACGGTGATTGTGAGATATTTTCATTCGGAAAAAGGTCTGTAAGCTCCAGTTCTATGTCGGGATGGTCAAGTTCTTTCTCTTCTTCTAATGAATAATTTCCGCTGGATGTGAAAAGCAGTGCTTCAAAAGCGCCCGGTATGGTTAGAAGCCCTGCGTCACCAGTTAAAATTTAGGCTAAGCTATGGAGCATAAACACATTGTTAGCAGTATTATGATAAATGGACATCGTAATAGTTACACAGTATGAAATAAAAAATTTCCCAGATAGACAGTAAGGTAGTCATTTATGGCGAAAATAATATTGGTAGTGGTTTACGCCTTTTTTTAGAACAGAACACTAGAGAATAAAATCTGACAACAACAAAATTCATGAGTAAAAATCAGTTGACAGACCAGAGAAACGATCGCTTCCTTCTTAAGTGGGCAGCAGCTTAGAGGCCCGGGATTCCGTCTCATGTCATCACCCTCTATTGACCGAAATGAGTCAATAGTGGGCGTTACCGGCAAATTTAATGCCAAATTGGTCAAAATATAGCTCTACAGATAAAGTCAGCACCAAATAGGTCAAGAAGGTGTTACTGCGTCAGAAGTAACGGCTTTACTTTCTGCCATGCGTCTCGTTTAGGCAAGTTTCGGTGATTCTGTGTTTGGCCCATTTCGAAAAAAAAGCTGTCAGTTCTCATATATGGGCGACTGCATGGGCGAGCTAGTACATTTATCAGTAAGAAGACATTGAAGCTTACGTCAGCTTTAAACATGTACACTTTCCACCATCTGTCGTAACAGTCCGTCGGCTGCCACTCCCCCTTCTCTCCATCATGCTGATTAGTGCTCGACGTGCGCTGCGCAGCGTGCACAGTGTACTGCAAGCAGAGGTCTCAAATCA
The DNA here is from genome assembly GCA_013436015.1 of Rhipicephalus annulatus. Lineage (NCBI taxonomy): Eukaryota > Metazoa > Arthropoda > Arachnida > Ixodida > Ixodidae > Rhipicephalus > Rhipicephalus annulatus. The sequence continues at coordinate 100,379 of WOVY01010514.1, forward strand.
AACACGTGACTCGCGGGCTGCATGCGATTTGCGCACCCTTCGCTAGCGTCCCGTACAGCCTTCAGGTGTTGAAATACTGAGTCCGTGCGAAATGTTTATAGTAGGACTGAATTTTATATATATATATATATATATATATATATATATATATATATATATATATATATATATATATATATATATATATATATATATATATATATATATATATATATTGCCACGTTCCATTCTTCAAGTTATGTTACCGCCCTAACACGATTCTCAGCACAAGCCACGCCTACTCCGCGAACCGTACAGATTATTATGGGACACATCACCGCCAGCGATAACGCTAGAACATTCGATGGCAAGAGTATAAACGCCGACGCACTTCGCCGCTTGTCAGATAGCCCGTCGCTCCGGTCTGGGCTATCTGTGCAAGACTGCTACTGTAATGAGACTTTCCGTTTACCGGGAACAGGTTCACCCAAATAAACAATTGAATCCCAACATAAAGCCTCCTGTCTTCGGCCACGTCACAACCCCGTCACATCTGGTGGAGGTGCTGCTTCGGTTATGTACAGGACATCCACGTCAAGCCGTGAACCCAGCCCATGTCGCGGAAAGGCACCGACGCCAAACGGGAGCAAAGAACAAGCCGCCGACAGCAAGGTCTACCACCGGATTACGGGCCCCTACAAGACAAGGCGCGGAAGACCAAGGCCATGACCTCGACTGCAGCGACAATGACAACCGCAGCGTCCCAGCCCACGATCGTCATGCATCAACCCAGAGAACCACCAACATTCCCTGGGTCATCGTTCGAAGACCCGGAGACCTGTCTAGAAACATACAACCATGTGGCCGCCCTCAACCACTGGGGACAAGGAAGAAAAGCTCCATCGTATGTACTTCTACCTGGAAGACACCGCAAAGACCTGGCTAGAGAATCGGGAGTCCATGCTCCGAACGTGGGATGTCTTCTGCGGCGCATTCCTGAAAACGTTCGCGAGCGTCGCTCGCAAAGAGAGGGCCTCTGCTTTACTAGAAACCCGGGTTCATATACCAAATGAACATGTCATTTTCACAGAATAAATGACCCGCCTATTCCGTCACGCTGATCCAGACAATTGGAGGAGAAGAAAGTTCGTTTCCTCATGCGAGGGGTCAAACAGGTGCTCTTCGCGGGACTGATGAGAAATTTACCGAACACTGTCCAAGAACTTGTAGCCGAAGCGACCACTGTCGAAAAGACGCCGGACATGCACACCAGGCAGTATAATCGTCGCCTGACTCCAGATTGCGCTGCTGCTCAAGCCATTCACTCCGGAGCCAGGCGTGAAATGATCCGAGCGATCGTGCGGGAAGAGCTGCGCAAGCTGTTGCCTTCGGCGCAGCCTCAAGTGGATTCAATCGGCGACATTGTGCGAGGAGTAGTTCGGCGATCGCTTCAAATTCCCCAAGCACCGCTGCCCGAGCCGGAAGCTATGAGATACGCCGCAGCAGTGCGCCACAACACTCCTCCCCGTCCACACCAAAACACCACCCCATCGCACTTACGTCGCCAGACGCCACCGCCACGACCACCCCCATCGACGTCCTACCGTTCGCCAGTGGGCCAGCGCAATGCATGCGCCGAGGAAAACCGACGTTTGGCATGCACCTTACAACCGCCCGCTCTGCTACCACTGCGACGAGGCCAGGCACACATTCCGCCTTTGCCAGTACTGACAGATCGGACTGCGTGGCTTCGCCGTCAATGCACCACGTCCGCGGCCAGGAGAATGGCCACGTGACATCGCCGACAACCTCACAGGAACTCAGTGGACACCACGAAGTCCTTCCCGTTTGCCGTCGCCTAGCGGCCTCATGTCACCGCACCACTGGCAGTACTCTGGCCTAACGCGGGGCCGCTCTTTTAGCCCGTATCCGGGAAACTAAGGGCAGAAACCTATGGAGGTGCGGTTGCTGTGCGACTAACTACCGAAGATCCTCCGACGACGACGACGGGCGACGGAGCTTTCCGAACACCACGCCAACCAGACAAAGTCCTGACGACGAAACCTCACTCACCGAAGGTGACCTGACGACGCAACATAGAAGCAGCGGAACAAGCCGACGAAGCCGTCACCCGACACCACGGCCTAACCGCAACGCGAGACGGCGAACCAGCGACCTCGACGTTCTTATTGACGGCCACAGTGTGACCGCTCTCGTCTATACTGGAGCCGACTATTCCGTCTTTAGTGGGTCGTTCGCCGCGAGGTTGAAAAAAGTTTGGACAGATTGAGAAGGCCCCGAAATCCGCACAGCCGGAGGTGATGTCATAACGCCAGCAGGAATCTGCACAGCGAGTCATCACTAACGGCCGTATTTATCCTGCAGACTTCGTAGTCCTACAGCGTTGCTCGAGAGATGTCATCCTTGGCATGGACTTCTTATGCCTCCATGGTGCTGTCATCAACCTAAAAACAAAGTCGATAACTTTATCTCCAGAAGAAGCACTACCGCCACGCACGCCGTCAGGAAACCATGCCATAAATGTTCTGGAAGAACAAGTCACCATTCCACCTCGCTCCAGCGTCATTATTTCAGTCGATGCTCCTAAATCATCTGACTTGGAAGGCGTCGTTGAAGGCAGTCAGCATCTGTTGCTCACCCGAAATAATTGCGTCGCAAAAGTAATCGTAGAGCGGCGGGGAGGCAAACCAATGGTTCTGCTCACGAATTTCAGCAATGAGTACAAACATGTGAACAAAGGAACAACGGTCGCATACATCGAAGAAATTGTCAAAGCCACCAGTGCTTTCGCCCTCGCCGATTCTGCGGAACCTGCTCAGAGGAACCAAGCCCCACCGAGAGCTTTCGACGTCAATCTCCGACTTTCCAACAATAAGCAAAAACAGCTCAAGGCCCTGCTCCTGCAATACGAAGATTGCTTTTCGTCGTCATCAAAAATTCAGCAGACCCCAATCACGAAACATCACATCATAACCGAAGAAAAGGCCAGACCACTCCGTCAGGGTCCGTAGAGGCTTTCGACGCGAGAACGCGAAGCCATGAAGAGACAAGTTGATGAAATGCTGCGGGATGACATCATCCAGTCGTCCAAGAGTCCATGGGCGCCCCCCGTGGTGTTAGTGAAGAAAAAGGATGGGACCCTACGTTGCTGCGTCGATTATCGCCGACTGAACAAAATCACAAGAAATGATGTGTGTACCCTCAAACGAATAGACGACGCACTTGATCGGCTCCATAACGCCAAGTATTTTTCGTCAATGGACCTCAAGACTGGCTATTGGCAAATCGAAGTCGACGAAAGAGACCGAGAGAAGACGGCATTTATAACACCGGATGGCCTCTTCGAGTTCAAGGTGATGCCCTTCGGTCTTTGCTCAGCGCCTGCAACGTTTCAACGCGTTATGGATACAGTACTGTCAGGATTCAAGCGGCAGACTTACCTTGTGTACTTGGAAGACGTCGTCGTACTTTCCTCGAGTTTCGACGAGCATCTTCGGCGTCTTGAAGCTGTACTTCAAGCCATCAAGACGTCCGGACTCGCGCTGAAACCAGAAAAGTGCAGATTTGCGTACAAGGAGTTCTTGTTCCTGGGGAACGTGATTAGCAAGTCTGGAGTTTGTCCCGATCCACGGAAAACAGCCGCCATCGCCGAATTCCCGCCGCCCACTGACAAGAAGGCGGTGCGCCAATTTCTGGGCCTGTGCGCCTATTATAGGCGGTTCGTGAGAAACTTCACCCGCATCGGCCATCCACTCACTAACCTAACAAGGCCCATCGTGGAGTTCAAGTGGGAAACGCCGCAGGAACACGCTTTCCAGGAGCTTAAACATCGCCTCCAGACGCTTCCGTTACTTGCCCATTTCGACGAAGTCGCTGAGACAGAAATACACACTGACGCAAGCAGCGTAGGTCGTGGCACCGTTCTTGTGCAGAGGGCTGATGGACTTGAAAGGGTTATTAGTTACGCCAGCCGATCGCTATCCAATGCAGAAGCCAATTATTCCACAACGGCAAAGGAGTGTCTCACCATCATCTGGGCTACGTCGAAGTTTCGCCCCTACCTCTACGCAGGCCCTTCAAAAGTTGTGATTGACCACCTTGCCTTGAGTGGGCTAGCTACCTTGAAGGACCCTTCAGGTCGCCTCGCACGATGGAGCCTGAGACTTCAAGAATATGAAATTACCGTCGTTTACAAATCCGGCAAGAAACACTCCGACGCTGACTGTCTCTCTTGTGTGCCTGTCGACCAACCACCGCCCGACGACCCGGATGTCGATTACTTCTTAGGAACGATAACTACCGACGACTTCGCTGAACGACAGAGGGCCGACCCGGAACTTAAGGCCCTAATAGAATATCTCAAAGGCAGGACTGCCGAAGTCCCGAAGGTATTCAGGGGCGCACTTGCGTCGTTCTTCCTGCAAAATGGTCTTCTCCAAAAGAAAAACTTTTCACCGCTCCGAGCTAAGTACCTCCTTGTGGTGCCTTCAGCTCTGCGGCCAGAACTCCAGCTGGCCCTTCACGATGATCCCACGGCAGGGCACCTCAGTGTTTCCCACACGCTTGCGAGGATACAAGAAAGGTACTTCCGGCCACGTCTTACCACTGACGTCACTCGTTATGTGAAGGCATGCCGGGACTGTCAGCGACGCAAGACACCGCCGACAAGGCCAGCGCGACTTTTGCAGTCAATTCAACCACCTCGCCGACCATTCCAGCAGATTGGTATGAACCTACTTGGGCCGTTCCCGACGTCGGCTTTCGGAAAGAAGGGGATCGTGGTAGTTACTGACTTCCTCACCCACTACGCCGAGACAAAAGCCCTGCCCAAAGGTAGCGCATCCGAGGTAGCTAAGTTCTTCGTTGAAAATATCGTCCTACGTCATGGCGCCCCGGAGGTCCTCAACACCGACAGAGGAATGGCATTTACTGCTGACTTGACTTCAGCGATCTTGGCATAGAGCCAGACAAACCACTCCCGGACGACAGCGTACCACCCACAGACCAACGGCCTCACCGACTTCAACGACCTCACCACTGTTCTGCTCGCCGCGATCAGTTCCTGCGTATATCGCTGGAATCTGACCTTCCGTTTACTGTCCACAAGTTTGACCGAATATGCAGTTTCATCTTGGACCAGTTGTCTGCTCCCTTCATCGACGTCATGACTCCGTGACAATAAGATACTTATGTTATGTATTTACTGGTATAATAAAGTACGAAATTTTGCATAAGTAAAACGATACAGGTTATATACTTTTTTAAGAAGAAAGAAACAATGCAATGTCCACACACTTAGTAAAAGTTTTCGTCGTCAACTTCATGGTTTTTCTGCTGGTCACCACGTTGAAAGTGTTGATAGGTCGAATTTAGAGCAGTGCAATCCAGAGAAAGTATCATGAAACATTACTACTTCTACAGCGAAAGCTGTTATGAGATCAAAACAAGGGGTGCGTGCGGAACCCTAGTTGTCCGCCGCCGCCGGCGTTCTTAACCACTATCGCACGAAATAAAAAAAACTAATAAAATTTTGCTATCGCTGCCATTACCGAGTCACGCCGGTGCTTCGGATTCTTTTGCGAATTGGCCTTAGGCAGGCTTGATGTCGGGAAAGGAATCACGTCAATATTAGTAATAAAGCGTCTCAGAAGAGCAAAGGAACAACAAGCTATCACACAATGTGAATTGCGTAACGAGTAGGTCGTTGAATGCCCCAACCCATTTGGAAAGCTAGGTCATGTTCACCTAATAATTGTGACACATACCCACTGTCGGCGATTGTGGGGATTACAAAAGCTTTTGGCATAATTGTTCATTGTCGGCAGCCACAAAAAAGTGCACAATGTTCCTTGCAAGTGTGCAGCAGGTACTAAGCTTCTCCGAAGAATAACAAAAGATGGCATATCTAGTAAACACCTGCCTACTACACAATAATTGATGACGTAGTGGGTACCGTGCAAGTGTGCTTGCAGCAACTACCCAAAAAGTGTTTAAAGGCTCTGAAAGGCCGATCTTCAAGCGTTTGCTGTGACAGTGCTGCGCGTTCCGCGCAAGGCTGGCAGTTTTTTTTCGGTATGCCATCACCTGCTCTAACTTTTCATGAATTACAATAAAAGCTATGAACTACCCATTCATATTATAATGCAAATCAACCGTTACCTGTACGAGTTTTGTTATACTCGTCGATGAATAGGGATAAGTTACACATCCCTACTTCATCCTTCGTCGTAGTTACAACAAGGCCCAGGAAAATGACGTGATCCATGAGTCCCACGCCTACTGAAAGATTCATCACAGTTGTAATCTGAAAATAACAAGTCTCACTTGTACTACTGCCTTTACATTCCTATAAAGGAGCCTTCAATAGACAGTTCGCAAACCGAATTGATCAATCACAGAAAGGAAATACAAACGTATGTGGGGTGACACAAATGCAATATTCATCCAGTACTGAAGTTTGATAGCCTACGAATACCTTGACCTGTCTCATGTATTTTATTAGCATTTACTCGGCGTGTCAACATTTCTTAAGATTAAAAATTGGCACTTGCCACGTACAGTGGGAATCAATGATATACGAAGCACGAATAAGAAATGTTCATATGTCACTTTAAAATCAGCACAACGTTATGAGACAGAAGTAAATTATGCCATACATGACTTCCATGTCATGATTATCATACTAATGTGCTTATTTGGGCCGGTTGGTACATTATCAACAAAGTGGAAAAACAGCGCGTGACAAAGGACTGTGGCAAAGACGGACAAAGCGCTTCAGCGCTTCGTCTGTCTCTGCCACTGTCCTGTGTTACGCCCTGGTTTTTCTTTTTTTTCGCTTTGTTGATGATTATCATGTTTGGACCTGTCATTTACCTTCGTCATCCATTGATGTCACGTAACACCAAATTTAGTGTGTGCAAGAGGCAGCGAAACGACCGCGACCGTAATTTGAGCGTAGCTTGTAGTCGTGTTTTACATTACACGCATCTGATGATTATTATGTCTGGACATGTCATTTACCTTCATCGTCCTTTCGCGTCACGTAATACCGAATTTTGTGTATGTAAAGCTAGCAAAACGGCCGCGAGTGCATAATGGTCGTGGCTTGTAGTCATATTCTTACATGACATGTTTAATTTATATCCATTTTTTAAAATGCGAAGCATTTCTTTGCGAACTTCACCGACTTTGAGAGTATCTATCTATCTATCTATCTATCTATCTATCTATCTATCTATCTATCTATCTATCTATCTATCTATCTATCTATCTATCTATCTATCTGTCTGGTGCTCGTTAAAGAACCCCAGGTGGTCGAAATTTCCGGAGCCCTCCACTACGGCCTCACATTTGCGGCGTCTCTCATAATCATATAGTGGTTTTGGGATGTTAAACCCCCCATATCAATCAATCAATCAATCAAATCTATCTATCTGTCTGTCTGTCTGCCTGCCTGCCTGTCTGTCTGTCTGTCTGTCTGTCTGTCTGTCTGTCTGTCTGTCTGTCTGTCTGTCTGTCTGTCTGTCTGTCTGTCTGTCTGTCTGTATGTCTGTCTGTCTGTCTGTCTTGCCACCTACGACTTTTAGCTCTCCTGGCCGTTTGGATAATGGTATCGATACGAAACTTGGTATGGCATAACATGACTCTATTACGAGCATATTTTACTAGCCATAACATGAAAATCTGACATGTATGAAATGAATGTCATGATTTGCATTTTATGGTCTTGCTGCTCTTGCGGTGGTTTCTTTCACATGACATGTTGCAAAACTGGTATCGCATGACATGATTACATGGCAAACACAAGCGACAGACCCAAACATAAATATTATAACATGCGTGTCATGTAACAACATGAGTACATGCCACGCTCAAGATGCTCTCGCGGCCACATCGCTAGCGTCACATATACCAAATTTGGTATTACGGTAAGTGAATGGATGACAAATGTATGTGACTGGTACAAAAAAGATAATCATGAGATGTGTGTCATGTACCAACATGACTACATGCCACGCTCATGATGCCCTGGCGGCTGTTTCACTATCTTCACTTATACTATATTTGGTATTACGGGACGTAAATAGATGACTATGCTATGATACTAGTGCAAACAGGATAAACATGAGGTGCGTGTCATGCAACAACATGACTACATGCTACGCTCATGATGCACTCGCGGCCGTTCCGCTAGCTTCACATGTACCAAACTTGGTATTATGCGACGTCAATGGATGACGAGGGTATGTGACTGGATGAAACATGATAATGATGAGATGCGTGTCATGTGACAAAATGACCACATGCCACAGTCAAGGCGCCAATACACTTTGATGTGACTGGGCGCGTTAGCGCCGGCGTTCATTTCGTCACGCCACGCCGGCGTGGCCACGTCAGGCGCTGGTCCTGCCATATACTCGTAGGCGCGCGCCACGCTGTGTTGCTTTGACGCATGCGCGTTTCAGCGCGTCCAGCGTCCCTCCGTCACGAAAAGAGGCAGGCGCTGTGCTGTCTGGATAACGCATCGGCGTGAAATGCAGCACGTCGCCTTTCGCGCCGGTTGCCATCGGGCCGCGCAGATGGACGCTGCTCGCACCTGGCGTGATACTATATAATTCTCGTGTTTTGCTAAGGTATAGCGTCGCTGTGCCCAGCGTGCGTGCGCGTCAACGTCACGTTGGAGTATATTGGGCACTTTATGATGCACTCGCGGCCTTTTCACAAGCTCCACATATACCAAATTCAGTGTTACGTGACGCCAATAGATGATGAAGGTATATGACTGGTGCAAACATGATAATCAATACACGCGTGTCATGCAAGAACATGACAACATACCACGCTCATAGCGTGGTCGCGGCCGTTTCGCTAACTTCACATATACAAAATTTGGCATCACGTGACGTGAATAGATGACGAAGGTAAATTACACATCCAAACATGATAATCATGACACGGAAGTCGTGTACGGCATCATTCACCTCCACCTCGTAACATTGTGGTGATTTTAAAGCGACGAAGACGAAGTGATTTGATTACGGCCTGAGCGGAACACGCAAGTAGCTGGTTGTGCTTGCTCTAGGGTTTTGGCCTAAGTTTGTGTAGTGGCTGTGGTTTCTTTGTCTTTATTAGGTGTTGCTATAGTGCTTTTACACCTAAGTAAGCGCTTTTAGCGCTAGAAAGATCACTTAGATGCAGTTTTCTTCACCTGGACCAGGGGCTTGCCTCTGGTCTGCTTCACTTCCGTCACAGGAAATACCAGTGGATCAGTTTCTACGCAAAGGCGTTCCTGCAGTTCCTGTGGCCCTCGTCCCTAGCAATGACGGCTTCATTCGGATGAAGAATCCTAAAGTGATTCAGGCGGAGCTTAGAGCTGCGACGTCTCACTTTCACAGCATCACAGAGGTCCGCCAGTTCGGCAGAGGCGGTATTCTATGTTTTTCATCTGATCAGCTCTGTGTCCAAGACCTATTGAAGTGCTCGAGTTTCGCGACCAATCCGGTGAGCGCCTTTATTCCCTCGCATCTGACATGTGTGAAAGGTATTGTTCGCGGTGTCGATGTTAACTTGACCCCGTCTGAGGTATTAGAGATGTTTGCCGTGACTGGTGCTATTTCCGTTTATAGGTGTGCACGACTAGTAGAGAAGCAGAAGACGCCGACTGAGTCGGTAATTGTAACCTTTGCTGGAGCGAATCTCCCAAGCGAAATCAAGGCATGGCCACTAATATACAGAGTGGAACCGCTATCACCGCAGCCACTCCAGTGTACGAAGTGCTGGCGATACGGTCACACTATTAAAGGATGCAGGTCTGAACTCAGATGCCGAGTGTGTGGTGACAACCACGAAACAAATTACTGCAAAGCTAAAGAAGAGAAATGTCTCTGCAACGAACAACACTGTGCAGATAATCCTGATTGTTCAGCAAAGGCTCGAGAAATGCAAATTCTTGAAATCATAGGGCGTAGGCGCTGTTCTCGACGAGAAGCCCTAGCAGAAATACAAACTAAAACTCAGGGGTATGCCAGTGTTGCAGCACGACATCTCTCGGAAATAAATGGGTCGATTTCCCTGAATATAGCGGAAGCCATAGAAAAGGCTCTAGAAAAAGCCATGGAACGACTGACTTCTAACCTTTGCGATTCTCTAGATCAAATTTTGGCTAACCAGATGACTCGCATATTTGGTACAACGGGAGAATCAGGCCTAGTATCCCAACATGTTGAGAGTTCAAAACCAATAGCTGACGGTGAATCTGAAACTGCGCCATCGTATTATCCGCCCGCAGGAGCCTCTGCAATAGGCGTCCACAGCCAAAATGAGGAATTTGAAACCGCACCATCGCATTCTCCGTCTACAGCACCCTCTGCTGTAGATATACAAAATGTAAGTGAGGACAAAGCTGCATATACAATAGATTCCGATGACATGGATTTGGACCCTAGGTCCCTGAAGAGATCTAGATCCCCTGTGTCAAGAAAAACTAACTCACCGAAACAAACAAAGAACAAAAAGTACCTGAAAGGAAAGGAGAGCCCTTCAAAGAGGGATTTCTTGAAAGAAACCATTCTAGAGAAAGCTATAGCGGAAGCAGCTCTTTCGAAACCATAGGGTCGCTTAAGATTCTCCATTGGAATTGCCGATCAATCCATTCTGCATCTAGGGATTTGGTATACTTGACTTCTAAATTCGCTCCTGATATTATAGCATTACAAGAGACATGGCTATCTGTACATAATTCGTTCCATTTAAATAACTTCCAATCTTTTCGACTAGACCGTCCATCGAGAGGTGGGGGTCTAGCTCTCTTTATTAATACAAGAATTAGTATGAAAGTCAAATGCTCATACAAACATATGTCGCCAGAATGCGAAATTTTGGCAGTAGACATTACACTGCCCAACTGCACTCCTTTCACCTTAGTTAATATGTATTTTCCGGATGGAGTTCAAGACACACAAAGTTTGGATCTAGCTACAAAATCGTGGTGCAAAGACAAAGTTTTAGTTGGAGACTTCAATTCCCACCACACGAGTTGGGGTTTTAGAACTGATCTTAGTGGGAAACGCTTGTGGGAGTGGACAATGGCTAATGACCTGACGTGCCTCAACGTCAGAACCCCCACATTTATTCGTAATCACTCCAGGTCGGCCTTAGATTTAAGTTTTGTCAGTTCAGCCATTACTACTACTTCTTGGAAAGCGCTGGATTGTGGCACCAACAGTGACCACTTACCGATAAGTTTTGAAATTTCTTGTCCGATAATTCCATCTTGTTCAAATGTAAGAGTATTTGTAAATTACACTAAATTTAGGAATGACCTCAAGTCAGCATTGGCTTTTCACTCGGAAGAGAGCGATGATAAAAAAGCACTGAAAATAAACGCAGTCATTAAAAGATCCTACAAAAGAGCCGAATTTACTGTTGAATCCACAAAAAGAGTATATCGCCGTTGGTGGAATGATGAATGTACAAGAGAGCACCGACGACGTCAGGCAGCTTGGAAGCAGCTCTTACATAATCAATCCCCCCAAAACTGGGCCGATTATAAATTCATTGCTGCGGGCTTTAAAAGAACGGTAGCTCAAGCTAAACAAGAATATGACAGAAGACATTATGAATACCTGTCGAAGCCTAAACATATGAAAGCACTATTCCGATATATGAGAGCTCGGAAAATCTTGCCATCACCAGTTAATGTAGCTTGTGATAATCTGTCGGCACAAGAAATGACCACTACCTTAGAGGCAATCGGTAAAGGTCTGGAAAGCAGATTCACTTCAGCAGTGCCAAACAACTGGCACAAGTCTACGACAAAGTCTGACTTTGAAGAAGTGACACAGACTGAAGTATCCAACGTGATTAAACATTTACCCTGTGCATCTCCTGGCCCAGATGGAATCACAGTACCCATGATTAAAATTCTGTTCAATTTATCGCCTCGAGACGTCGCCAATGTTATTAACTACTCCTTAAAAAACTCATGGGTGCCGCAGGATTGAAGGATAGCAAAGGTGATTCCTATACTAAAAAATCCGGGTGGAGGATTAACAGTCGATAATATCAGACTAATCTCTCTAACATCTAACATGGTCAAACTAGTAGAGAGGGTCCTACATAGCCGAGTAAGTATTTGGATGGCAGACAATTTAGTAATAAAACCGAACCAAATCGGCTTTCGTAGTGATTTCTCTATTTGGTGTGCCCATGCTGATTTAGAGAGCCGAATACAGCTCGCGCGTAAAAGAAGGCAATACGCTGCTTTAGTAACGCTTGACATAGCCAAGGCGTATGACAGTGTGGAGCACTTCATATTGTTAAATACGCTAGAGAGATTGAACTTCCCACAATATTTTGTTGAGTGGGTGGCAGAATTCTTAAAATCAAGAGAATTCTACTGCGTCAAGGATGGATGTTCCTCATCTAGATTTAAACAAACGCGCGTAGTTCCCCAAGGAGCAGTCTTATCTCCAATATTATTTAATGCTTTAATGAGCACAATTCCAGCAGATCAAGAAGTTACTGTGTACATTTATGCTGATGATATCACACTCTTTGCTGCTGACTGTGGTATTTACTCACTACAACTTAAATTACAAAGATATATTAACATGGTAGAAATTCGGTTGCAGTCGATTTCGTTATCGTTAAATGTCAACAAAAGCGCGCTCATGGTGTTTCCGCTTGCAGAACCTATTTCAATTTCAATTCTATATAAACAGGAACCCATCCAGCAAGTAGACTCTATAAAATATTTGGGAATCATTTATAATGACAAACTTAACTGGAGTCCACACATAGAGTATATAACTACCAAAGCACAGCGGGCTTCAGGCTTACTACACAAGCTAAGTAACCGGAAATATGGGTTACGGAGGCACACCTTGATAACGTTGTACAAGATTTATATGCGCCCCATCATTAAATGCGGCTGCATATTATTCTCGGGTGGCCCTGCTTATAAAACGAAACTTCTAGTTGTCTTGGAGCGAGAAGCACTGAGAATGTGTCTGGGACTCCCGAGATTTGTGGCTATCAACGTACTGTACCAGGAAGCGCGCCTGCCTACACTACTTTGTCGATTTCGTATTTTGACCGTACAAGCATTTTTAAAATTTTATAGCTTACCGGCAAGAAGATCTCAATATGCTTTTATCGCAAACCCAGACGCCTTCTTTCTTGCTCATTGGCCACGGTTTCACACACCTCAGATAATGTTTGTGCAAAAAAATCTACAAAGTATAAATGTGAACATTAGAAATGTAATTGAGACTAATGACTCGAATTGTCAAGTTATTATTGAGTATGATTATATATTCCCCCAAAACGCCAAATTACAATCTCTCAAATTTTTAAATAACATATTATTAGATTACTTGGAGCATGCAGAAACTAAAAATATAATAGCCACAGATGCTTCCGTAAATAATCAAAAGGCAGGTGTAGGCATTGCCTCTGATTCGCTTGACTGGTCCTTTTCAGTGAGACTGCCTGATTTTACTCCAGTTTTTGAAGCGGAGCTCTTGGCGATTATTTGAGCTCTTTGAAAACTTCCATCAAATCAAAACAACGCAGTCATAATGATGGATTCTCTTTCAGTTTGTGCAGCTCTGACAGCTTCAGAGAACTCTCGAATTCTAAGCACTTTCAAAACATTAGTACCCCCGCAGTTGAGACTCCTGAGATTACTATGGGTTCCGGGACACTGTGGATTAAGATTAAATGAATTGGTCAATTCCTTAGCACGAGCCGCACTTGAAGGGCCAGTTTTGTCCATACTGCCAAATGTTGAATATATCACGGCAATAAGATATCGAAAATCAGCAATCTCCACTGATACGATAGAAAAAGTAACTACATGGACAGACTATAACCACCTCATGTTCCCATGGCAACCCCACTGGAGTCAGTCCAGACAGCTTGAAGTCTTAATTACTAAATTTCGATGTCGTGTCCCCCCCCCCCCTAAACTTGTATCTACACAGAGCTGGTCAGACAACATCACCCCTCTGCGCATTCTGCGGAGAAATGGAATCACTAGATCATTATTTTTTGTATTGTCGTCGCTACGATATACTTAGAAAAAGGTTACTAGTTATGCCATTTCGGAAAATAGGCCTTAGATTGACGGCGGAAACGGCGCTAAGCTTTGGTGCCTCAGTTTTGGGACATTGCCACAGGGATGCTTTCAATGCCGTTTGCGATTATATTCAGGCAACCAAGCGTATACCTTTGTGATCTTCAATCAAAAAAATTATTTACTACTCCCCAGGAAAAAGTGAAGTAAACGCAGCTGAGTGATAATCATAACACCTCAAATCTCAAAATTGCTCAACTTGATTTTCTTTTTTCGTTTGCTCTTTTTATGTTGTTTTTATTTTTACATTAGCCTTGATATAGTACCAATTCATTACACATAGTTAAAATGATCACAGAAAAACTGCACTACACTTTCTTGGCCAATCCCCCTGAGTGGGTATGAGCCAACATCCCAGGGAAACAAAACAAAACAAAACGGAACACACCTTGCTCGTCTTTGTGCTTTTCTGGATTTTTCGCTGCAGTTGTGGGGTCTGTCGCCCCATACATCAGGGTGATGGATGTTCAACCTCACGGGGCACCATCCGAGTCCGCTTCTACCACGGGGACTGCTTCGAGGAAGCGAGGAAACGCGTCTAGTCAGAGTGAGGACACTAAGCTGTACTCCGCATCAAGCGACGAGTCCTCGGACGACGGCTTCCAACCTGTCCTGTACCGCAAGGCTAAACGACGGATCATCAATGCATCTTCAGCATCAAGCACGACCACCGTAAAAACTGCCCCTCAGCGATGGTCTCACTCCATCCTGTTTGTACCGCTGAAGGCTACCGACAGTCTACGCGGGCTGAACAGGCAAGCGGTCTCTGTGTATCTTGAGAATATTACACCAAATGAGATCAAAGAAACACGACTAAACGCAAGAAGGAACATCTTGGCAATCGATGTGCTGAACCCACGTGCGCTGAACGCGCTTCAGAAAGTAACGCAACTGGGTAACATCAATGTCAAGTCTATAATACCAGCTGATAGCACCACTTCAACTGAAGTCATTTATGACATCGCCACTGAAATTCCAAACTCGGATATCTCAGTGCAGATAAAACCGGCAAATGAAGATGATGTCATTGTGAATGCCGGCCGCCTTGGTAACACACATTGTGTGAGAATTACGTTCAAAGGGGACTGTCTCCCCTTTCATGTGAAGGTTGGCCGCTTTCGTCACCAGGTCCGACCATTTATTCCAAAACCTATGCGATGTCATAAGTGCCATAAGATCGGCCATGTGCAGGGTGCGTGTAGGAACTCCGAAGTGTGCCCCCGATGCTCAGAACCTCTCTCCGAGGACAAATGCAGCGCAACCATAGTAAAGTGCCCTAATTGTCAAGGTGCCCACAGTGCATCTTCCGAAGACTGTCCACACATAAAGAAGAAGTTTACTATTCTTAGACAAATGGTGCGAGACAGCTCTACCCACAAAGAGGCCGCGGAAAAAGTCCGGCGAAGACGACGACGTCACCGTCGAAGGTCTTCGCGAAGAACACAGTCAACTACAAGAAGTAAGTCAACGCATCTGGGAACGGCGCCCACAGCAGGGCACACCACGGCGAACGCAGACAATGGAAGAGAGAAAACAAGTAGATTTCTCTCTACTGAAGAGTGGCCGCCACTTACGCGTACGCGACTTGTGGAAAAACCGCATCAGAAGCCGCCTTCATCAGAGAAAGCTGCGACAACAGAGGAGCAGCGGAACTTGGATATGCAAGTGATTGCTCTTCTACGACCCATAATTATTGCCATTCGCACGGTCAGCCACAACGTCAGCCAGAAGTGTAGTTCAAGTACTGTGCGCTCTGAGTCCCGTACTGGCAGCTCTTGAGTAGATAATGGCCCACCAGCCACTGTCTTTCAGGGAAGAGGTCAAAAAAGCAACAATTTTTCAGTGGAATGCACGGGGATTGAAATCACGCGTTGCATATATATTTCCGTCGGTTCGTTTTCACCAATATGTTTCCCATCATCGTCATCTGCGAGCCAAATGTATCGAGCACTATCAGACTCTCCGGATACGAATCATTTTTGTCGGCTTGTTATAGTGGAAACAGCAAGGTCCTGCTGTTTATTCGCCGTGACCTGACTTACATTCTTCGGTCTGTACCACCTGACAACGATAACCAATATATATGCTTAACAGTGAAGAAAAGGGGTCTTCCTATCTTTGTTGTCAGTGCATACCTGTCGCCATCAAGTATATTTGACCACAGAAGACTAGGACACATCCTGTCATCCACTCCTGGCCCATGGGTCATTATCGGAGACTTTAACGCCCACCATACGCTATGGGGGAGCCCGAAGATCAACGCAAAGGGTAGAAGTCTGATAACGTTTGCTTCAGACAACGAGCTGTGCTTGTTAAATGATGGCAGCCCAACATTTTTACGTGGCCCTGGATACAGCAGCTGCCTTGATTTGGCTTTTGTTTCTCGAAGTCTCGTCAGACTTGCCGGAGGGTCTGCGGACATAGAAACACATGGGGGTGACCACATTCCCACATATGTCAAGATCAGAGGATTATCACCTAGCAAGGTACGCGAAACTATCCAAAGAGTGGACTGGACCAAGTTTGAATCTCTCATGGAAGAACGCTGTCAAGAGAACACCTCACTTGACTTAGAAGAGGTGATCAAGTCCACAGTGCACGAAAGCAATCGACGATTTACGAATCGCTAGACGTCTTCAGAAGAAGATACAATGCCGCATAGACAAGCTAGAGTCACAACGTTGGGCAACCTTCTGCGTTTCGTTAGATCCTCGCAAGCCTTTATCACACTTGTGGAGGACAATAAGAGGGCTCCGGACAGCTCCCATTCAGCGGTCTCCATTCAAGGCTCCAGCCCTCTCTCAACAGAGATCGGAGGTCGACGTGGCAGAAGAGTTCTGTGTCAAATTATCTGGTCAGCTCGCAGATCCCAACATCTCCACGCTCTCACGTGGTGGCATGACATCACGCGATCACCACATGGAGGAATTTTTTTTCTATCCATGAGTTTAAAGCAGCACTGGCTTTGTGTAGATGGACATCAGCACCCGGGCCTGATGGAATATCATACAGAGCACTGTGTGACCTTGGTGAGTGTGCGAGGAGTGCCCTCCTTGAGATATACAATGATTCGTGGCGAGAGGGTACCCTACCAGTTAACTGAAAGACCAGCCATTTGGTTCCATTACTGAAGCCTGGCAAGTCACCATTGGTGCTCACATCGTACCGCCCGATTGCACTGGCTAGTTGCTTGGGCAAAGTGATGGAGAGGATAGTACTAGGATGGCTAGAATGATTCCTGGAGCACCACAACATCTACCCGGACGCTATGACGGGTTTCCGCCGTGGCCGGTCATCAATTGATAGCGTCATAGACCTGGTCAGCTACGTGCAACACGAAAAAGGCCGTAAGCGTCTCTGCGCTTCTTCATTTCTTGATCTTAAAGGGGCGTACGATAACGTCACACATGAAGTGGTCCTCACCGCTCTCAAGGAGGTAGAAGTGGGTGGTCGGATGTTTCAGTGGCTGCGCAGCTATCTCTGAGTTATCTTTTTTCGTGAAAACCGAGGATGGTGACACTTCGCTACATTACAGCCACCGCGGTGTTCCCTAGAGTGGCATACTTAGCCCTGTACTATTCAACCTGGCGCTAATAGCTCTAAATGAGCATCTGCCAAGTACTGTCAGATTGTCAGCGTACGCAGACGACATCTGCGTTTGGACGTCTGCAGTAACACCTCTACAGCTGCGAGCGCGAATTCAGAGAGCCGCCACTCAAGTTGCTATTTACCTCCGTCAACGAGGTCTGGAAATTTCCTCTGAGAAATGTGCACTTGTGGCATTTACGCGCAAACCAATGCAGAACTACAGCGTTCTGATAAACAGCGAAAGGATATGTCACCTCCGATCATACAAGTTCCTAGGTGTTATAATTGACAGAGACCTCTCATGGAGCCCACATGTATCATATATGAAAAGGTGATTGACAGGCATCTGTCATTTGTTCAAGTTCTTCGCTGGAAAGAACTGGGGAATGTCCACAAATGCTATGTTGCGACTATACAGGATTCTTTTCCTTGGATTCCTTCGGTACAACCTACCTGCGTTAACCAACGCAAGTAAAACAAGCATACAAATGCTTCAAAGTGTCCAGGCTCAAGCACTCCGGATTTGTTTAGGCTTGCCCCAAAGTGCATCAACAGCGGCAACTATCGCCATCACAAGGGACCACCTCATCAAGACCCACGTTAATGTTGAAGTGCTGAGGACACATATACGACACCATGCTCGAACTCCTTGACATCACCTATCCTCTATACCAGTGGACTGACCATGCACATCTTACTGCAAAACAGTGACCACACATGTTGAGTCGATCCCAACTTCGTTCTGTCCTGCCACTAGACCTGTGAGTCCGCCATGGTGCCTCGTTCAACCAATGAATAATATTAACATACCTTGCTTCCAAAAAAGGCCAATTTGTTGTCACTGGCTCTTAAACAGCTCACACTACTTCTCTTGTATGAGAAATATCAAACTCCACACATATATACACTGATGGATCAGTTCAGCCGGACAGCTCTACAGGAGCAGTAGTGATAAAAAGGTTGGCCATGACAATTAAATTCAAGACATCTCACGCAACAACATCAACGACAGCAGAATTAACAGCACTTCGTGCCGCGTTGCGATTTGTTGTTGATCAACCTACACGCAAGTGGACTATTTTCTGCGACTCGAAGGCGGCACTGCAGTCTCTACTATCAGCCTTACGCCGTGGACCACACGAGCATCTGGTACTAGAGATAGCAGAGGTTATACACCACCTGACTGAGAAAAGGCACTAAATTACATTTCAGTGGTTACCCTGTCACTGCGGCATCATCGGCAATGAACGGACCGATCAAGCTGCCCGCTCAGATCACACAGAAGATCATAAACTACGACTACCACTTTCTAGGACAGATGCTGCACGAAAGCTCCGCAGGCTTGCTCGCCAGCAAACCACATCACAATGGAATCAGCCACACTTCAAGCATGCCCGACTGTACTCGCTTGACCCTACGCTAGGTCTTCAAGTCCCATCGAGGCTTTGCAGAGCAGGCAAGACACTGTTATGTAGGCTGTGGTTGTGCGTTGCGTTTACAAACGCCTACGCTTTCCGCAGTGGGATGGCCGACACCGCAGCCTGTGGCCACTGTGGCAAAGAAGAAACGATCCAACATATTGTGTGTGTCTGCCTGGAGTATAGTAAACAACGACTATGCCTTCGCAAGGAACTCAGCAAATTAGATAATCAATCTCTGCTGGAGCAAGGAATTCTACAATATAGACAAGATGCAACTTCACAGAAAAAGGCCCTGAACGCGCTACTACACTTTTTGCGATCGACTGGCCTTACTGAACGGTTGATGATGATGATGATGATGATGAACCTTCAGCTTTGCTGGCACTCGCCCACAAAGGGGGATCGGCCAAGAACCGGGCGGCAGGATCATCAAGTGCGCTAATTCAGGCATTCAGGTAGTCTCGTAGCCGTAAATAATAACAATAGGCTAACACGGTAATCTCTTTGTTGCCCTTATGTACTCGCACACAGCAGAGAAAACCTCCCTGTGGCTACAACCTAATGTAATCCCTCCGAAAGATAAAATCAGTTCCACGTTTATTTTTAAACCTAGCTTCTCAACTGGTTCGACCAGGTATCTTTTCCTTTGATAAGCATAACGTTGACAGGATAAAAAGAAATGATCTATTGATTCCGATTCCTTGCAAAAGAGACACAACAGAGATGCTGTTAGTCCAGCTTTATGTAGGTAGTAATTCAGATGCGGAATTCTGCATCGTAATCTGGTGATTGTAATTTCTAACTGCCGAGATACACACCACTGTTTGTTCCAGCAATATCTTAGATGTACGAAGTCTCTGACTTTATCCATTGATAATTCTTCTATTTCTTTGTGCAAGCAAGCCTTTCTATATCTGAGTGCTGTTACGTAGGCGAAGTCAGGTGAAGTAGGTAAGAGTGGTCCGCTTAAAGATGCTTTGGCTAACGAGGTTGTAGCTAGGACGCCCTTCCTGTGTGTGTTTTCGTTTTCACATGAGTGCGCGTGCATTTTTTATTATTTTTATTTTTTATCTACCCCCTCTTTATTGCCCTTATTTCCCCGCCCCCAGCGCTGGGTAGCAAACCAGATGTCAATATCTGGTTAACCTCCCGGCCTTTCCTTTCTCTCTCTCTATCTGTCTAAGGGACATATCAACCTTTCTCATTCGGGCTTCGCATATCATCGATTCCCACTGTACGCGGAATCTGCCAATTTTTATTTTGTATTATTATACTGTCAGCCCCATTTGTACTACAACAGGGGTGAAAAAGACATACATTCACAAAAACAAGCACTCCCTATAAAAGCAACTAAAGCATACAATAGTCATGACACTTTAGAAAAAATTATTCTATCACTTCACTCTGGAGCACAGAAAATAAACACAAAAACTATACGGAATACAATAAATAAAATTAAAATAAATCAAATAAGTATATAATAGACACGCGTCTCATGATTATCATGTTTGCAGCAGTCACGCACCTTCGTCATCCATTCACGTCCCGTAATGCCAAATTTGGTATATGTGAAGCTAGCGAAATGACCGGGAGCGCACCATGAGCGTGGCGTGTAGTCATGACTTACATGACATGCATGTGATGACTTCCACGTTAGGGTGTGTCACTTATGTTCGCCATACAGTCATGTCATACCATACCAGTTTTGCAATATGGCATGTGAACGAAACCGCCACAAGAGCAGCAAGAGCATGAAATATAAATCTTGACATTCATGACGTACATGTCATGATTTTCATGTTATTACTAGTCAGTTATGCTCGTCACACAGTCATGTTATGCCATACCAATTTTGGTAGCGATAACATTATCGAAACGGCCAGGAGAACTAAAATTCGTAGGTGGATGGATAGATAGATAGATAGATAGATAGATAGATAGATAGATAGATAGATAGATAGATAGATAGATAGATAGATAGATAGATAGATAGATAGATAGACGGACGGACGGACGGACGGACGGACGGACGGACGGACGGACGGACGGACGGACGGACGGACGGACGGACGGACGGACGGACGGACGGACGGACAGACAGACAGACAGACAGACAGACAGACAGACAGACAGACAGACAGACAGACAGACAGACAGACAGACAGACAGACAGACAGACAGACAGGACAGACAGACAGACAGACAGACAGACAGACAGACAGACAGACAGGACAGACAGACAGACAGACAGACAGACAGACAGACAGACAGACAGACAGACAGACAGACAGACAGACAGACAGACAGACAGACAGACAGACAGACAGACAGACAGACAGACAGACAGACAGACAGACAGACAGACAGACAGACAGACAGACAGACAGACAGACAGACAGACAGACAGACAGACAGACAGACAGACAGACAGACAGACAGACAGATAGATAGATAGATAGATAGATAGATAGATAGATAGATAGATAGATAGATAGATAGATAGATAGATAGATAGGGACGGACGGACGGACGGACGGACGGATGGATGGATGGATGTTTAGCACTCTGAAACGCGGTTCCGAAAACACAGCGCGGTTTATTCATGCATCTCCGCAATTGTTCCAACTACTTCTTCTCTCTCCTCAGCAGACTACCCACTACTAGCTTATGTCCCAAGTGTGTCTAGCCCGGAGAAGAAGAAAAGTATGCCACAGATATGCCCCCCCCCCCTGCAGACAAGTGGCCGTAGGCACTTGAAGAAAAAAAATGATCAGATGGAGCTCGTCAAAATGGATGCCGGCTTGATCCTTTCAATGCTGACTGTGTCTTCGTGCCCATTACGCAGTATTGTAAAATGATGTTCAGAACGCTTGATGACTGGGAAAAGACCGTCATAGCGAGGCTGAAGAGCACGGCGAGACGCATCCACACAAACAAAAACGTGTGAAGATGTCTGTAGGTTTGCCGGCAGAAAAACGTCGTTCTTAGTGTGAGCTGAAGTTGGTGATGGGCGCAAGTTTTGCATGAAGATCCGCAGACGCTGGATGAAAGAAGATGGATCCGAAAAACACTGCGTAGTAACGGGGCTGACGAGGTCACCAGGCAAACGGAGTGTGCAGCCATAAACCATCTCGGCTACAGAGCAGGCAAGTTCTGGCCGAAGTGTTGAACGCAGGCCGAGAAGCACGATGGGGAGGTGTGATACCCAATCTTCGGCGTGAGGCTGCGAGGCGAGTGCTGCTTTTAGATGACGGTGGAGTCTCTCCACTAAGCCATTTGATGCTGGATGATACGCAATTGTGCGAATACGCGCACAACCCAGTAGAGATGTGACAGAGGTGAAAAGCGCTGACTCAAACTGTCTGCCTCGGTCAGTAGTCACAGTTGATGGATGGTACACCGAAACGGCTAATCCAGGTAGCAAGAGAAAGGTACGAGCAAATGTTTCTGCCGTGATGTCAGGCATTGGAGCTGCTTCAGGCCACCTAGTGTACCTGTCAATACACGTAAGCAAATGCGTAGTTCCCCGACATGTAGGTAATGACCCGACAATGTCCAAACGAATGGTGTCGAAGCGTGCATCAGGGAGAGGGAATTTTCCCCATGGAGGCTTGGTGTGCCGTTGCACCTTGATACGCTGACATGCTCTGCAAGTGCGAACCCAGTCACGAATTTTAGTGCGTATGCGCGGCCAGACATAGCGTTCAGTGACCAGATGTTGCGTAGCTTTTACGCCTGGATGACAGATGGAGTGGAGGGTGTCAAAAACAGCACGACGAACCTGTGAAGAAACATAGATACGAGTGCAGTTGTGTGAAACATCGCACCAGAGCGTAACGTCGTCGTCGGTGAAGTTGACTTGTTCCAGTCGGAGGGAAGTAGAGGATCGGAGTCGTGGAAGCTCATCGTCTAATGCCTGTGCCTCCGCGAGCGAGGACAATGAAAGGTCGGTGGTGCCTGTCGTGGCATTGATGGTAATACGACTGAGAGCGTCCGCTGCACTGTTAAAGCTGCCTTTTACATAACGTATGTCTGTGGTGAATTCGGCAATGAAAGCAAGGTGTCGAAGTTCTCTAGGAGTGTGCGTGGCACTGCAGGAACGTAAAGCCGAAGCAAGGGACTTGTGGTCGGTAAGAATGCTAAATTGTTGCCCTTCAAGGAAGTACCTGAAATGCTTCACCACAAGGTAGGCCGCGAGGAGCCCCCGTCCGAAAGTACTATATCGGCGCTCAGTGTCGCGTAACTTGCGGGAAAAGAAGGACATTGGAGCCCATGCACCATTGATCCATTGACGAAGAGCGGCCCCAACTGCCTCTGAACAAGCGTCCACCATGGGGCTAGTGGGAGCAGTTGGTGAAGGGTGGTGCAGGATGGTGGCCTGGGCGAGCTTGGTCTTAACGGTGGCAAAAGCTTGATCCGTGACCGTGTCCCAGGGAAGTGCGGCTGACTCGGCTTGCGAAGTCGAGAGTAGTGCTTCCAGAGGCTGCAGCAGTGTAGAGCATGTAGGGATGAAGCAGCGATAAAAATTGACGAGTCCAAGAAAACGTCGTAGACTGCATATGGACGGGGGAGGCGGGTTCTGGAGGATAGCTTGAACCATGTTAGGGAGAGGAGTGATGCCATCTTTATT
Source organism: Rhipicephalus annulatus (assembly GCA_013436015.1). Classification (NCBI taxonomy): domain Eukaryota; kingdom Metazoa; phylum Arthropoda; class Arachnida; order Ixodida; family Ixodidae; genus Rhipicephalus; species Rhipicephalus annulatus. Next base: position 124,155 of record WOVY01010514.1, read on the forward strand.
GATCTGATGTCCGAGGATTGCTGTCTCCGAGACTCCATACTGACACTTTTCTACATTGATGACAAGGTCGTAATCACGCAGTCGAGTGAAAAGCCGACGTAGATGTGCCTTGTGCGTTTCAGCGTCTTTGCTGGCAACGAGAAGATCGTCGATATAGGTGAAACAAAACGGCAAGCATCTTGTGACTTCGTCTATAAAACGCTGAAAAGTCTGAGCTGCGTTTTTCAAACCGAAAGACATTCGTAAATACTCATAGAGCCCAAATGGGCTAATTATTGCAGTTTTGGGAATGTCAGAAGGCTCAACGGGGATCTGGTGATAAGCTTTCACAAGATCAATCTTCGAGTATACAGTTGTCCCAGTTAAAAAGGCAGTACAGTCCTGAATATTGGGTAACGGGTATCGATCTGGAACGGTGACTGCATTGAGAGCCCGATAATCACCACAGGGCCGCCAGTCATTGTTCTTCTTGGGAACCATGTGTAGCGCTGACGACCACGAGCTTGATGGCGGACGAATGATTTGCAGCTGTAACATATGCTCAAACTCGTTGCGAGCAATTCGAAGTTTATCAGGGACAAGTCGGCAGGGCGGCAGTGAACCGGTGGGCCTGTGGTAACGATGCAGTAGGTCACAGTGTGCTTAGGGGTCTTATCCATGGGAGACTGCGTTGTAATCTCCAGAAACTCGTTGAGCAGAGCTGTATATGGTGACGTGGGCGGTTTCACGAAAGTGGGGTTTAGGGCCATAGCGCGTGACAGAAAACCATTGATTGATAAGCCGGTATAGCTATCCACCAGGCGACAGTGGTTCATATCCACGAGCAGATGAAAATGCCTTAAGAAATCGGCGCCTAAGATTGTGTAGCGTACGTCTGCTATCCAAAATAACCACTGCAGTTTCCTCTTAAGACCGAGATCAAGGGTCAGAGACTTCTGTCCGTAAGTTGCGACGACCGAAGAATTGAGCGCTTGTAAAGGAGTTGACTTCTCGCGAAGACGCCGGTCAGTTTTGGACGCTGGAATTATTCGCTCTTGTGTCCAACTGAAAGCGAAGACCTGTGATACTGTCGTTGATGTGGAAGAGGCGGCTTGATGCTTGGCCTTGATCGCCCGCCGCTGTTATTGACGATCGGTCAGAGCGTTTCCATTCCCATGAGCAAGGTGGCACACATCTGCGAGCCGCGGCACGAAAACGCCGGTGATAATAGCATGTGTTCTGTAGTGAAAAACAGTGCTAGGGCTGGTGGAGGGGCCGTTGCAGAGCAGCCGACGTGAGAGATGGTCGATGTAGACGAGGCTGGTCATTTAAGTTGCGAATGCTCAGCAATTGCAGACGCAAGTTGGAGACTTCAGCTGCGAGATATTTTACCGTTTCTCGAAGGGAATCTGCTTCGGAAATCCAAGAGGTGTGGGCAGCATTTATGACTGCTGGTGCAACGTCCATCATGTCATCGGCCATTTCTGCCAGCTCCGACAGCGGCTTATCCTGAGCTGGGACAAGAGCCACTCGCATGGTAGGTGGAAGACGCTGTAGAAACAACTCACGTAGTATGGATGTTTCCGAGCCATCCGGCTGGTCTCCAGGCATGCAGGTGCTGCAGGTGACGTAGAAACTGTGTGGGACGGCGGTCCGCGAGCTCTCCATTGCACAGAAGTTGCTGAATGCGCCGATGCTTACGCAGAACAAGTCGGTGAAGAAGAGCCTGTTTGACTGTCGTATATGGAGTGTCACCAGGCGGGCCCACGAGGATGTCGCGTATTTCGGCCATTGCCTGTGGCAGCAACGCTTCAACGAGGAGCTCATGCTTGCGAAATTCTGACATGATGAGATGAATGCGGAACTTGTTCTCGACTTGAATGAACTATAAGGAGGAATCGGCACGCCACAGCTGTGGTAGCGTCATGGTAGTAGTACCTCTAACAACACCCGAAGAGGTAACATGGCCGGGTGCAGTGGCAGCGGTACCTGGGCTGAGGCTGTCGAGATGCTCACGCTGCTCCATGGAAGGTCGCGTTCGTAGTCCGGGTCACCAATAAATTTAGCCCTCTGAAACGCGCTTCCGAAAACACAGCGCGGTTTATTAATTCATCTCCGCCATTGTCCCAACTACTTCTTTTCTTTCCTCAGCAGACTACCCACTACTAGCTTATGTCCCAAGTGTGTCGTGCCAGAAGAAGAAGAAAAGTAATGGACGGATGGATGGACAGATGGTCGGACGGACAGACGGATGGACGGATGAATGGAGTTCTTTTGAGCATAACCGGTAAGAATGTTTTACGTACGCAATACGTGGCAATTACAATACATTTTACTAAGCAGCTACTTATCATTTTAGTGAGTACTTTACTACCAAAGTTGAAGCTGGTGTACTTTTTTCAGTTTTCTGGCTATTTAATGAGTGTTCGCTTTGCATGCAAGAGGCATTACCTGTTTTCGCTCGCCGACTGCCTTTTATTCCGAAATTTCTTCCGCGGGTTAGACAGTTTCGCAGACTATACACCATCGAAGAATAGAATAGCTAGTGAAGAATTATTTTTTACTCTTTACACGTCCTGGAATTATATGCTTGACTTGACAGGAGTTTAGCATAGCAAGGTATGTTTAGCATACCTTGCTATGCTAAACAAACTTTACATAGCTTTTCTTGGGGAAGCACCTCTTAGGCTAACTGAAGGAACCCTCCCCCCCCCTCTTTTTTTGCAAAATAACCCTCTTGCTTCTTAAATGAGCTCCAGTCATGACGACTGTTTCAGCTGCCTATACAGAAGCACCGTAGTTTAATCATGTCCTACATAAATTTTCTTCTTTTCCAATGGCAAAAAATTATATACCGAGCAAGTAGTTCTTTTGCTACGAAATAGTTTACATAATTCAAATTGCACTTCTAAATTTAAAAAATTGTTTTCTAATTCTTAATATTATTCTGCTTGGCTTGTGGATGTCACACTTGTTTCCGCAGATGCCAGGTTTCATTTTGTACTCGGAAACTTTATAAAAACTACAAACAAAAAAAAGTGCGGTTGATTGACTTGCACTCACATTGCTTTCATTTAGGTGTTTTTCTGGTCCGACCCCTGAGAGCATGAGTAGCTTTGGCGTGTTGATGGCTCCCGCGGTGAGGATGAGCTCGTAGCCGATAGTAACATTCATTGGAACACCATCCTTAAGAAAGAAAACTCGAGTGGCTCGTTTGTCGCCGTCAAATTCTATCTGCAACGGTTGAGAAAACGAAACAATAGAAAATAGTTCAAAGAGCAGCTCATCAAACAAATATTTTAACGTAATTATTGTTCTGAAAAAAAAAATCACAGCATATCCACGTAGTGAAGCATAATGAGTGAGAAGCGCTGGAGGGTTTAATCGCTAAGCAGTTAACCACTCGCGAATATCGTTCACTACAGCATCAAAGGTGTGGCAAACAGTGTATATATTTATATAAGAAAATTTAATATTCATAAATGGTAGCTATACGTCCCTTGCGTTCCCTCTTTATTACAACGGCTTTAAGGTCGGTGAAGTAGTGGATCGGTGAAGGGGTGTAGTGGGATGTTTGCAAGGAGGAAGTAGTGGCCATGCAGTTTGCAAAGGTAAAACTATAGGCGGTCACGTACAAACAAGGAATGGACACTGTGGGGCAACCTATGGTTCTTTAACGCGAATGTGGATGCAAGTACATGACTATCTTGCATTTCATATTGGCTACTTTACAACAGTATTTTCTTTATAATCAGTCAAGTGGTGGATCGGTGATTGGTCGTAGTGGGATGTTCGCAAGGATGAAAAATTTTGCACTTGGCAAGTTGGCAAAGGTCGAACTATAGGCGGTACACGGATCGCACGGATACAAGGGATCCATGGACAGAGCCACGCCTTTAGAACATTCGCCCCTAATAATTCTTCAAATGTAGGTTTCTTTTTTAAATAGATGCTCAAAAAGTGAGTGCCGTTTTTTTTCATCTTCATAATACTTTAATTCTGTGTCGCTAATTTCACACGGCTGCAGAAATATAGGAAAGGTAGTGAACACTGCCTGCGCACATGATGAGTTAATAGAGGAGCGGTAGCATAAAAGGTGTACTTGCCAGCCAGCATGACCCAAAAGCGCTTTTCCAGAAGCCGACTCATTGCTTCTAAAACCGGGTTTGATTGATTTGTGGGGCTTAAACGTCCCAAAACCACCATATCATTATGAGAGACGCTGTAGCTGAGGGCTCCGTAAATTTCGACCACCTGGACTTCTTTAACGTGCACCCTAATTCGAGCACACGGGCCTACGACATTTCCGCCTCCATCGGAAATGCAGCCGCCACAGCCGGGATATGAACCCCCGACCTGCGGGTCAGCAGCCGAGCACCTTAGCCACTAGACCACCGTGGCGGGGTGCTAAAAGAGGGTTGGATTTTAAAATCTAATCGTTGCAGAGAATCAAAGCGAAAATGATTCGAGACTTTGCGAATTGCCACGATTCCCAATCCCTCAATGTTTCCTTCTCCACTTGTGGACACTGATGACAGCGACGACGAGAATGTTCGAAACCAACATGACTACACGTGCGCACCTAGCGGACAAAATGACAGTTGAATATCAGGTCACCATTTTGTGCGACCACGTGACTAGGGGGCCTTCTCTGGGCTTCAATCAGTGTTTGTAGCGCGTGTATTCTAAATTATGGTTTATTCGTGTCTCTATGTATAACTTTTCCGTTGGAGATGTAATTGTGATGTGCATTTGCTAGGTTAGCCGACGTGAAGTTATAAGCGATAATTACTTTAGTGTTACAAACAATGTCATATCTGCTAGGAATCCCCTCAACGCCTGAGACCATTTAAAGCAGGTTAAGGAGGTAAACGTTAAGGAGGTAATGATTTGAAAAGTCCTAATTCTCGCTAAGCCCTCAAGAGCCTGGAAAATGTATTGCTAAGCGGAGCTGCATCTTGAAAGAGTAATGGTATTGTGTTTTGAAAGCAAGTTTCATTTTCTAATTCACTTTCACCTCACAACAAGGTATGCTCTACGCGTCGCCTGCATAAGTAAAATATCCCGACGTTTCTACGACCACTCCAAACCATGACTTCGTTAATGACACAAAAGTGGGTATTACGAATGTTGGGTGAGACCAAAACGGCCATTTTAGAAGTGTTGGTACCTGACGTCTTCACATTTTGCTGGACTGCGGTGTGAAGTCATTAGAATAAATACTGTAGCCTGACGTCAAGCTAGTGTCTAGGTCGGTAGGGGCCTCATGAAAAAATTTATTATTAAAATAAGATCTCATCACCATTTGCTTAATTAGCTCGCACTTGCTCAAAAGCGTCTCTGTATACACATTTGTATTGAAGAGTTAGCACCCTTTAGAAAGATGTCATGAAAGTGGTAGTGACACCAAATTTTAGGGCTATAAAAGCCTGTTGTATGGGCTTCTCTGCATGCAGAGACATCCGTAACGAAGTGTCGGACGCTGCAAACATTTTTACAATGTGTTTTAATTCGCCTATAAGGTGCGTCTGTATTCTCATTCTTGCGATTGAGACCCATCGATATTGCGACTGACGCCGACGTGACTTCCTAGGAAGTCTAACGAAAGTATTGGCGGTTTCAGACCAGAATAGAGTGCCGTACAACTAGGGATGTTATATAGCTCTGCTGCACCAGGCAAGCTAAGAGACCAATTGCTCAAAGTAACACCAATTTTTTTTTCTCGGTGTCTTGCTGAAGTATCTAAACCTGCTCACATTTTGACAAGTGCTTCGCATTATCACGCGAACCTGCGAAGGCAACATCGCAAAATTTTAGCTTCTTCACACAGCTCTTTGATCTACCTATACCTGCTTTAGACTCTTTGATTTATCGTACCACGTACCATGGTATGCATGTATGTGGCACTCGTGTCTAGAATAGTAAAATAACTTGTTCTTGAGCTAGTTGGAACAACATTTCTCAAACTTATTTCGAGCGCGCACACACGATACAATCACTCCCACACGCACACACACCTGATGTCTGGCTGCGTGTGTGAGTGATTGTATCGTGTGTTCACGCTCGAATGAACTTTTTAGAAGTGTCTATAATAAAACGTTTGACGTCGTACGTGACGGGATATTCACATTAATTATGCCATGACCACTCAGTAATAATCATCCTACCCTCTTACATTTTCATGCTATTTTCGGTGTGTGCCTAGTTATGGAGGTGATCTTGAGAGCGCGCGCGCACACACACACACACACACACACACACACACACGCACACACACACACACACACACACACAGAGAGAGAGAGACAGACAGACAGACAGACAGACAGACAGACAGACAGACAGACAGACAGACAGACAGACAGACAGACAGACAGACAGACAGACAGACAGACAGACTCAACCTGTTTGTAGTAAGTAGAAAAATGCTTCGCATTAAATAATTTTAAGGTTTTACGTCCCAAAACGACAGCATGATGAGACGATGTAGTGGAGGACAGAAGGAATCTTGACAACCCTTTAGACTGTCCGAAAAAACTCGACATCGTAGCGCAAGCGCAAGGTTACGCTAGCAGTGGCATTTACATGCACTTAAGTTGCTTAATTCCACGCACTGAATGTCAGGCTGTAAGCTATGGCATGTGCACGAATATATAAAGCGTTGTTTTCTTCGATGTTCTCAAAGCAGGAAGAGTAAGAGTCGATGTCATCATTTCGCTCTCATCGACAGCCAATGGTTGTCCGAATCGGACTCTTGATGTGACAGCGAGAGCTAATTCTTAACAGCGCAGAACGACACTGTACCGCTTATGATAATTTGGATGTTCAGCAGCTCATCCAAAGAGTAACTCTCTTTGGTTGCAGGTCTAGTTTTCATGCCATTTAGGCCACAATTGGCCTCAGGCCAAGTAGGGGCCTACACAGTAAGCGTTCAGTAAAATTTATTGTTGTGTTTTATATCTTTCTTATATTATCATCCCGCCATACCGTTCTTTCTTCAATTCTAGTTTTCTCTTCCAGTACAGAGCAGTTGATTACGGTTATTTGCTTCACGACCACCAAAAATGCCGTTCGTATCATTAACTGTTTCTGTGTAAAGGCAGCGAATTAACCAATCACAACATGCTGGGACACCCACAATAAGTTCTTGTAAATTTTAAAATTAATAATGATATAATTATATATATTTACACTGACTATTTATGTATATATTATTTTCTTTGACATGAGGTTCTTACCCTTGTGACGGTGCTGTTTATAGAAATGTGAAGGTTTGAACGATTAAACTGCACACTCTTCAGAAAGCATGTGTTTGCACTCATTCTAACTCCAAAGGCGGTGTTTGACTGCACTCTGGAATAACCTGCACAAAACACGTTATGAGTACATAAATAAATTAATTTAATACAGAAGTCACATTCTGCACATGAATTATGAAGCCGAAGTTTGAACTTTGAACTTTGAACTTTATTATGAATAAACAACATACAGTAAAGAAAAGCATGTTAGCAACATCTGGATCCTTAGCAGAATGCTAGTATGGATCCATGCAATTATAACATACATTAATTATAGGCAGGAGAAAGAGTTGCATAATGAACGACATTTTAGTTTAGAAAGAGTTGCATAATGAACGACATGCAGATTGTTTTGATAAACATATCACTTATACATAGATACCGAACACATTGAAGAGGAAAAAGCCAACTTATACACTACACTTTGAACACGTTTTTGGTTTGCATACTTAACGTAATACATTTAATATTTCTGTACATCTGGTAATAGCATTCCTGGTCAGCATACAAAACATTAGTTTAAAATCATGTCACTTTTCATCATTTCACGAAACTTATCAGTAGTCTAATAGAGCTCTTTGTAATGATGTTTGAGCATTAATGTGAAAGCATTATGTTGTTTCACTTCCACTGGTAGGTTATTCCACAATGACGTTCCAAAACTATAAAGTCGTCTTTTGCCATAAACATTTTTAACCAGTGGTTTTAGAAAGTTACCACAATGACGGGCTCTTGTTTGCAATTGTGAGGGAATAAAAAGGGAGCGGTGAAGAGGGATATTGCATGTTAGAGACTTGTACACCATTATTGTTGTTTTATAATTTATTACTAGTTGGAGAGGCATTACCTGGTACTGTCGAAAGAGTGGTTTAGATGAGGCCATATAGTTTGCGTTTGATATAAATCGGATAGCACGTTTTTGCAGGACTATAAGTGGCTTTAGGTATGAATCGTATGTATGGCCCCAAGACTCAATACAGTATGAGAGTTGGCTGTGAAATAGGGCAAAATATATTGTTCTTAAAGTTTCCGCATCGAAGTACTGGCGACAATTGAAAAGAGTATAGCAGACTGTCGCGAGTTTTTTGCAGAGAGAGTCTATTTGCATTTTCCAGCTGAAATGATGATCCAACACAATTCCAAGGTATGTTAAGCTACTTACTCTTTCTATTGTTTCGCTCTCAGTCTGAAGCACACACGAATCCAAAGCAATAACTTTGTATGGGGAATGAATTTCCATTGTTTTACTAACGTTTAAAGCCAATTTATTGGCTTGAAACCAATCACAGATTTGTTTCAATTCTTTGTCTGCCATGCTTAAGGCTCCATCGATGGACTCGTGTGCACAAATGAGAGCAGTGTCATCAGCGTACATGACTGGGGTGAAGTCATGTAATATTGAAGGGAAGTCATTCATGTACAGAGAGAATAAAACAGGTCCCAATACCGATCCCTGCGGTACTCCCGATGTAATGGGCAAAAATCCTGAATTAGTGTTACAAAAATGAACCGTTTGTTGTCGGTTCGTAAGGTAGCTTCTAAAAAATTCCAGACTTCCCCCTCGTATGCCATACCGTTCTAATTTGTTGAGTAGTTTATCATGATGTACGGTGTCGAAAGCTTTTCTAACGTCAATGAAGACACCAATCACTATCATGTTGTTCTTTAGGTAGGAATTGACCCTATCTGAAAGAAATAGCACTGCAGTGGAAGTGGATCGATTGCTCCGAAAGCCATGTTGGTTATTTGTTAGTACAGACTCTCGATCGAGAAAATGTAGAAGCCGTTTCGAGATAAGTTTTTCGAACACTATATTTATGGAACTTAATACAGATATGGGGCGGTAGTTTTCGGGAAGGCTACGGTCTCCATTTTTGTGAATTGGAACGACCTTTGCGATTTTTAGCAAATCTGGGTAAGTTGACGTGTGAAATACGTGATTAAAATTTTTTGCTAGAGAAGTACATAGAATGCCTATGAAGCTTTTAAGTATGAATGGTGATATCTCATCACACCCCGCACTATGTTTGCATGGCATAGCTTTAATGAGAGTTACGACTTCCGCAGGAGTTATGTCGATGTATCCAAAGGAATTGACAACTCTATCCGGAACCGTATCGACTAACACATCATCGCAGGAATTCGCAATTTCTTTACCAATGTTACAAAAGAACTGATTAAAAGTTGATACCAAAAATTCTGCTGATATTCCCATTATATCTGTATCAGCCATAACGTATTGATTAGGAATATGTTTTATAACGGAGTTTATAATTTTGCACGTTATCTTTGAATTTTCAGAGTTTTTTGTAATTAGCTCGGAATAGTATTGTTTTTTACGATTACGGGTAAGCTGCGTTACCATGTTGCGGGCCACCCGAAATTTTTCTTCATAGTACAAGTTGCCCTTATTTTGTTTAACTTTTGTGTGCCAATAGTCTTTTTTCTTTACCAATTGTAAAATATCCTTGGTCATCAAAGGACAAATTGGCTCTTGGTGATACCTTTTTTTGTACGGGATTTTTGGTTGTGTAATCGCTTTCCTTATGTTATTACTTAGTGCGGCATATTGCTGATGAGAGCCACCAGAGTCTAGTATACTGTCATCAATTTCTAATAAGTGTTGTTTTAAACTGCAAAGATTAATCCTATTGCGGTACATCGTGGGTGTGTTCCTAATATTTTCAGATAAAGGAAAGAAAATGGCGGTTGGATAATGATCTGAGATGAAGTGGTTTGAGCTGCTGTGTTACCGATCCCATATAAAGCCATGCGTTAAGCAAGACGTGGTTAGGTATCAGACGAAGTGTCAGAAAACAAAATCGAAGAGCAAGAAGCACTGGAAATTATTAGTCTATAATATAAAGCACATGTCTTTGTACACATGTGAGCATAAGAAAAGTTAATTTATTATATCTTTTATAACTATTTTTTTTCTTTAAATGGGACCTCACGCGAATGCTCCAAACTCCTATTTCACTACTAAAAAATCTAATTTTGTAAGGACACGAGTCTACGGCCAGTTCAATTAACTAAAAGAAATGAGATCAGGTGCGTGACTAAATAACCAAAAAACATGCAGAAACTCCATGGGTACTTTCATATAACAGGTACGCTTAAAACCTTTTTCCTGGGAAACTGCTTAGCTACCCAGAAAAGGGTTATCTGCTCCTCTGAAGGACGGAATGTGCGCAAAAAATTTCACACGGTGCGGCAAGGAGAGGCCTTTTCCTTCTTGTGAAGTAAGGCGCCTGTTTTTTGTTGTTGTTGTTGTTGTTTTTTTTAGTAATATTACAGGAATGTTCGCACCGTATGCAAACGACCGATCAGTGCCTATACAAGCCTGTTCCCTTTCAGAATGTGCCGTAGCATGGTGTGGTGCCATTCTTTCGTCGGCACTTACGCGCATCGAGCGCAAAAATTATGTGCTCTGTAGGAGCGGCGTTTGCGGCACATACTAACCATGGCAACAGGATGACCGAATATCAAGACGCAGGATATGAGATTATTTTGCCACCACTGCCCAAGGGACACATCGCGCAAAACACGGTGTTTTTACACAGTGATGTGCGTGGCAGACCGGATCGAGTAGAAGATTTCCGAGACGTGCTCAGCCCTACAGGACTGCTGCCGGAGGTGTTGGCACTGGGGGCCTACCAGATAAACTATGTCTGGGCTGTCACCATGAGCAACGCAGACGCTACCGAACGCTTGCTGGACGTGAAGGAGCTGAAAGTCAAGGGGCGACGCTGCATCATCGTAGACCCCCAGGATCCCAGGATCAGCAGGTGCGGCTGCACCTTCATTGGTTGCTGTACGGCGTCAATGATAAAGACGTGCGAACGGCGTTGGCAGCTTTTGGGAAGGTCATACAAGTCACTCGAGAGCATTGGCGCGTCCAAGGAGTCAGTGACAAGGGGTCAACCACAAGGTCTGTGCTTCTCAAGCCAAAGAGTGGCGTTAAGGTCGAAGATATTCCCCCTTTAAATCAGGGTGACCGGTGAATTGGCACTTGTGATTGCACCTGGTAGGCCAATGCAGTGTTTGCGCTGCCAAGGTACCGGCCTTGTTAGAAGAGAGTGTAAAATACCCCGATGCTCGCGTTGTCGGCGGTTCGGCCACATCGAAGATTAGTGCATGCGGACGTACGCACCGGCTTTTGGATCAGCTGAAGGTGAAGACGCAGCTGAGTTGGTGATGGATGCGACCGAGGCTGAAGACGCGGCGAAAGGGGCAGGCGACGTGGTAAACCCAGATGCTTCAACAGGTACAGCCACACCAAATGGTGGGGATGAACCAACAGTGCAAGCTGACAAGGCAACTGCGGAGGTTACTCAAGAGGCAGCCGGCCAAACCGAAGAAGGCTACACAAGCACACCATCGAAGGAGCCCAAACCAGTTGAATTAACTGAACAACTGTCAGTCTCGAATGATAGTACCAGTGGTGGGGCGCCGAACAAAAGACTCCACGGACAGTCTGCAGGCCGTGGAGCGAGGTATCCACTGATAAGCATGAAGATGGGCCACCTGCGAAGGCGACTTCGTTCCGACGCAGTAGCACGAGGTTGTGCCCCAACCTGATATCAGACAAACACAGGCCTTTTTTGTCCTCCAGTGGCACGGGTCCACCTGGAGGCTCCGAGGATGTCTAGCTTCGTGCTAGACGCTGGAGGTAAGCATCATGCCCCGGGCTAACTTCATTGTGTAGACATGGTTTTTGCACCGAAACTTAGAGTGGCAACGGTAAATGTTGGAGGTCTTGCTGCCAAGCGGAAACAGAGTCACGTCTGCAGGCTGCTCGTGGATCATGATCCGGATGTACTAGCTGTACAAGAAACAAAACTAGACGGTGAGGAAGAGACCCGGGGCATGGGGCTGAGGTTTACGGCGCGTTACTACGCATTGGTAAGTGAAGCAGTAGGCACGTCTGCAGGCTGTGTCGTGTTCATTAAGAAGTTACCGGGTCTGGTGAGATACCTTCTCTTACCCGTCTTGTAGACTGGTTTCCTGTGGTTTTGTATTTAATGAATGTCAGTGGAATATTCTGTGCATTTATGCACCAACAATTTGCGAGGAACGCTCACTTTTTATTTTCAGAGCGAAAAGAGCGCTTCACTTTGGAAAGAAAATATGTATTACGTGGTGATTTTAACTGCGTCCTCAACGGGCGAGATCGATCAAACGGACGCGCCATGTACGATAAAAGTAGTAGGATGCTATCAGACATAATTACTGAATTCGAGTTGGAAGACGTGGGTGGCTGTATGGAGGGACCCCGGGAAGTGCGTTTCACACATTTTGAGGGGGATAGCCATGCACGCCTTAATCGTATTTACGTGTCGCTTGAAATATTAGACCACTGAAAGACATTTGCTGTCTACCTAATTCACATCAGCGATGATTGTTTAGTTAATTGTTATATGAGAGAGAAAACAAAAGGTGGAACTTTTTTTAAGGAGCTGTGAAAGATGAATTCCACTTTGGTCATTGATCACTGGCAAATATTTCTTAAATCAGGTAATGAAGTGCATCAATGAAATAAAAAAAATTCGGCAGATCTCACGTACCTGGGAATCACCGTTATGCAAAGCATGCCGAGGGAAGGTGACTGTGTTGCAATTTTTTTTATTGAGCGACACGTCATGAAATGATGCTAAATATATGTACAGAAGTTTCACGCACAGACATATGTTGAAGAGTTGCAGATGCTTATATAACCAGTTATTTTCACTTGCGCAGCGATGCCAACTGGCACATGCGTATTAGCAGCACCAGAAGCTGATATGAAGCGCTGATACTCGCGAGGATGCTGGCCCTGAACACTGCTACATAAATCAACTTCAGCGCACGGTAACTAACCAGTGTTGACGTTAACCCGACATGACGGCTGTATAATAGGAGTTTAAATTTAATGTTTATAAAATTGGATAGGCAGCACTCCAACCACAATTGACGTTTCACAAAGATTAGCGTTTCTTTGAAAAGTAGTTCCGAGACTTGGCGTAGCTCTAAGGTAAAGTGCTTCGTTGCCACGCAGAATATCTGTGTTCGATTCCAGCTGGGATACTGACATTTATTCTTTGCATTAGTCGGGTCGACGCTACCGCTGTCGGATATTCCTTAACACTCACGCGTTAAACCTGTCCATGTGTGTTCTCGTCGTTCTTGGGTAGATAAGTGTCAATCACCTGTGGCACTTATCCGCATACCAGTGGAACATACCCGCCCGTGCGTATGTGTTTGAAGTGTTTGAAGTGGCAGGAAGTGTTTGACGATGAACGCGACGGGATTGTGACTTTATTGATGTTAACAGTGCGTTATATTCGTCAAAGCATCTTACCATCTCATGCTAATTTTGGTTTACACCAAGTTAAGGGGGCGACCACGAGAGCACCAAAACGTAAGCGGACGGACGGACGGACGGACGGACGGACGGACGGACGGACGGACGGACGGACGGACGGACGGACGGACAGACGGACGGACAGACAGACAGACAGACAGACAGACAGACAGACAGACAGACAGACAGACAGACAGACAGACAGACAGACAGACAGACAGACAGACAGACAGACAGACAGACAGACAGACAGACAGACAGACAGACAGGACAGACAGACAGACAGACAGACAGACAGACAGACAGACAGACAGACAGACAGACAGACAGACAGACAGATAGATAGATAGATAGATAGATAGATACGCTGATAACCCTACATGTCTAGCTAGAAACCAAGAGATACAAGTCTTAGAGATAATGGAGAAAAACCGATGCTCACGCAGAGAGGCTATTTCAGCGATAAAAGAAAGAGAACATGGTTATGCTAGCGTAACTGCTTGTCACCAGGCAATGATTGAGGCGAATATTTCGTGATCGCAGAATCGGTCAAAAAAGCTATGACGAAACTGATGAAACGTGTCGTAGAGACTGTGTCCGAATGCCTTAGTGGGTTATAAGCGTCACAAATGGGGCTGTTGCCACAGGTGGGTAGTGTTCCACCAGTGGTTCACAGCCAAGGAAATGTTCCCTCACAAGTAGACGATGTTCTGCTGATGCCCTCAAAAGAGGGTCCTAGTTCCAACTTGTCTGCAAAGAGTGGTGGCTCTTCAGACTCACAAATCTACCTTGCAGATTTACAGGAATGTGCAAGTATGGATGTTGACCCACGTGCACAGAAACGAAGGGGGCCTCCGTTAGAGGTTTCCGATACCTCTAGCAACTCTAAATCAAAGAAAGTTCTACCTCAAGTCAAGAGTACAGCTAACATTTTAGAGGAGGCTGTAGCTTCTGCGGTTCTTTTGTCACCAAAAGATAGTTGAGAGTGCTGCAGTGGAACTGTCGATCCGTATTTGTTGCTTTTACTGATCTCAACGTACTAATTTCTGAGATTTGTCCAGATGTTATCATATTACAAAAAAACTTGGTTATCTCCATATACACTCTTTAGTCTGCATAATTACCGACCATTTCGGTTAGATTGTTCATCCAGAGGCGGTGGTTTACTCACTCTTCTGTCTAATAAATTCTGCCTTAAATCAAAGCTATCCTTTCAGCTAATGTCTACAGAAAGTGAAATATTAGCAGTAGAGATAACTCTTCCAGGTGGTCTCAAATTTTCTCTGGTGATTGCATATTTTCTTTTGTGTGTGCTAAATACTCAGTCACTAGATTCAGTTCTTCTAAACTGTGCAAAAAAGGTTGTGTTAAGATTGAGATTTCAACTCTCATCATATATCTTGGGGATTTAGAACGGATCAGAATGGAACACGTCTCAGTAACTGGGTGGCATTGAATTATTTCACCTTTCACAACACTGGATCATTAACATTTTTACGGGGCCAGTCCCTTCAGTGCAAGATCTTAGGTTTTCAGGTATAAGACTCAGTGTTGTCCTGGGAGACTGTTGACACTGGTTTGATTAGCGACCACATTCCCGTGATATTTGAGATCCATGTGTCACAGTATAATGCACAGCATCTCGTTCGTTCATTTATTGACCACAATAGGTTTAAAATGAATTTGCGGGCAATTTTCACATCTTTGGCTGAAAATCCAAGCAGCGCAAATAATGTTTGCAATATTCTTGAATCTGCTCGTAAGAGGTCGGAGTTCAAGATACAAGGAAGGAAAGAGCCTACAGCTAATATTTGGTGGAATGACGACTGCTCTAGGTACTACAAACGCCGGAAAGCAGCGTGGACGCAACTCATGCACAATCAGTCTCCTAGTAACTGGAACATCTACAAGTTTACTGCAGCGAGTTTCAAGCGTACTGTTGCGAAAGCAAAAGATGAATATAACGTTCGCCATTTTCATTTCCTTTCAAAATCAAACAATAAAAGCACATTGTTCTGATATCTCAGATCAATCAAATTAATTCCACGTCCCTTAAATGTAGAATCAATAGTGCATACAACCCAAGAAATTGAAGATTCACTTGGTGCAATCCCCAGGGGTTTGGAGGCTAGATTTTCTACCTGCATTCATTCACCTCTTGTGAGGCAAGACACTCTCGAAAATACTGAATATATATCATTGTCGGTCCTCTCGTCAGTTGTAGCACGTTTACCACCGGCAGCACCAGGACCTGATGGTATCACTACGAAGATGCTGAAAATCTTCTTAGATGTTGCTCCGAATGTGTTATTGGATACCGTAAATTATTCTATAAAACACTCTTGGATTCCTTCTGTGTGGAAGGTAGCTCAAGTGATACCCCTGCTTAAAGATAAGAACAAGGTACTTACTCTAGACAACATTCGACCGATTTCGTTAACATCGAATTTTGTAAAATGGATTGAGAGACTATTACACGCTGAGATAACTAAATTTGTTACTGTTATTAAATTATTAAGTCCCTGTCAAATTGGTTTCAAAACAGGAATGTCTATCTGGTGTGCTCACGTTTATTTGGAGAGCAGAATCCAGCTAGCACGGCGACAGAATTGGTATGCAGCATTAGTTACACTAGATATCTTTAAAGCCTACGATAGTGCCGAGTACCCAATTTCACTAAGAAGGATGAGAGAGATTGGCTTGCCTGACTTTTTTATTGCGTGAACGACTGAGTTCTTGCTGTACAAGGAGTTTGACTGTGTACAGAGTGGGATATCAACAGAGAAATTCAGACAAACACGAGGTGTTGCCCAAGGGGCGGTTTTGTCCCCGCTACTCTTTAATGCCTTGCTTAGCACCATTCCTCGTCGTCAAAGAGTGAACACGCATTTTTACGCGGATGACATGGTATTCTTTGAATCTGCGGATGACATACAATCACTTTATATCCTTTTACAAGGATATTTATCTACCTTGGAAGCTTGGCTAGACAACATTTGTTTAACTCTCAATGTACAGAAATGTTCAGTTCTAGCGTTCTTCCCACGAGACAATATAAGTATACCACTCTGATTCCACCAAGCAAATATTCCCCAAGTGCAAACCCCCAAGTACCTCGAAATCATCTATGATGGAAAGCTCCACTGGAGGATGCATATAGAACGTACAGTGACCAAAGCGTCACGTCCGTTAAGCCTACTCAAAAGGATTAGTAACAGTCGATGGGGCATGCGGACAGACGCCTTAATAATGATATACCGGATGTACATACGCCCTATACTGGAGTTCGGGTGCGCCTTATTTTCTGGCGTACCAGCATGGAAGATACGTCCTTTAGTTCTAATTGAGCGCCAAGCACTTCGCAAGTGTATGGGGTTACCCAAATTTGTAGCAAACGCTGTTCTATATAAGGAATCATGAATTTCTTCTTTACCTGTTAGATTTGAGTTATTAACAATTCAAACATTCTTAAATGTCTATGACTCACCGATAAGACGAGAAGAATATATATTTATCAGTGATCCAGCTTTGTTTTTTTTTATTATAACATGGCCTCGCTCTCATACCCCTCAGATAATGGTTACCCAGAAGCTGCTAAACCCATTGCAGATAAGGCTTAATGATGTAGTGCCTATGAGGGGCAGGTTCAGTGAATTAGCCATATCTTATGACGATACATTTCCGAACAATGCGAAATTACTGCCTAGTAATCTTCTGAATGGCATTTTTCAAGAGCACTTAAATCAAATTAGTTCTACGTTTGTGATAGCAACTGATGCTTCGAAGTGGGAAGAAAAGGCCAGGGTGGTAATTCTTCTAAACAACTAGACTGGTCGTTTTTTGTTAGACTTCCTGATTACACCCAAATATTTTTGGCCGAGTTCTTAGCTGTTATATTAGCCCTACGTATAATTTCTTTAACCATTAATTACTTTTAGGCCTGTAATTACAGATTCATTGTCGTTGTGTTCGGCACTAACTGCTTCAACAGATTCAGAGATTCTTAGATTATGGTGATTACTTGTTCCTCATTATTTGCGAAAGCTGCGATTAATTTGTGTGCCGGGACACAAAGGAAGTGTACTCAATGAAGTTGCGGACTCTCTGGTGAAAGCTTCTCTGACAGGTCCGGTTCTCTCTCTTCTTCCTGTTACGGCGTTTGTTACTGCAGGAAGGTCCAGGAAGTGTGCATTATCTGTGTTTACTCAGTCTCTATTCGTC
Source organism: Rhipicephalus annulatus (assembly GCA_013436015.1). Classification (NCBI taxonomy): domain Eukaryota; kingdom Metazoa; phylum Arthropoda; class Arachnida; order Ixodida; family Ixodidae; genus Rhipicephalus; species Rhipicephalus annulatus. The sequence continues at coordinate 141,996 of WOVY01010514.1, forward strand.
ATCGGACTTTCTGCGCCTATACAGTACCCTTGTAGCAGGAAATGGTGTGCAGCAAGACGAGCAGAAGTTGCAATAATCAGAATGCGTTGTGGAATTCTAAATCTAAATTTTTACATGCACAGAGTGGGTTTGGGGTCTCCCCTTATTGCTCATATTGCAACGAACTCGAAACTACCGTACACTTCTTGTTGAGCTGCCGACGTTTTTCCTTACACAGAAAATGTATCGAAATTATATTGCGGCAATGTGGTCTACCGGTCACGTCGGCCGTTCTGCTATCATTCGGGGCCTTTGCGCTGGGGCACTCGGACAGGAATACTTTCAAAGCTGTGGAAAAGTTTAAATGCAACTTGGAATAGATTTGGTGGGTGTATCAACTACTAACAATTTTTTATTCAGCCTACCTAGTCAAAAGATCTTCAGTCTCTGAGAGGTTACACAAAATAGTGCGACTTAAAATTACAATTATTCATAATTAAGCTTACATTGAAAAATCACCTCAAAATTATTTAGCTCTTACTAAATATTAATCATAAATTTAGTATGCATGATCCGCCCGACTCATGGCCGATCCCCCAGAGTGGGTAGGTGCCAATGATCCCAGCATCATCATCATCATCATTATCATCATTACAACTACCGCTTGCTCTGTGAGTGACATCTCTCTGTTCTATCAGTTAAATGTGCGTTGTACCAGAGTCCTTATCTTAATTCATTTGTTTATCTAGTTAGCAAACAAATTCATGCAGGCTATGGAGAGCTGTATGCATACCCGTTTGGTTCTGGCCGTTGTAATCGACGTAGTCATAATTTAACTCGTTGCAGGCATTAAGAAAAGCGTAGCTCAGTGATGTGTTGTAGCCAGGATAGTTGATCGGTGTCTCACCGCTCTTGCCGTGGTATTTCTTTACTGAAAACAATGAAATGTCCAGAATTCTTAATCAGGCTCATTTTTTTACAGAGCTCGTGCCGAATAAGAGTGAACGTCAAGTTTTGGGAAAGAAACGTAAAGGTCAAAACGCTATCTAGTGGCTCGCTATTGAATATAGCATCGTATATAATGAAGCACTCTGGTATATGCAAAGCAGAAAACAAGGAGAATCAAAAGAGGGCACCATATTTTTGGGAGATTTGACGACGTTGCGTGAAATTTAAATGAGTAATGTTGAACAGGTGACTCGTAGTTATATATATTGCATAATAGACGTGCATCTTTGTAGCCTCTTAGGCGTAATCTAAAGAACTCAAAAAGTAAATCAAATGGTTAGAAAACAAATATCTTGTTGAACACCAAATAAAGATTTGGGAACACATGATAATAGCTCTTGAAGGTGCCAAAAGGGGGTGCCTTAATTACATGTTGAACGTAGATGCCTCCTTATACGTACGTACCATGATGAGCTGACGGATTCATAAAAATACCCGATATCAGCCGTCAATCATCACAAGAGCTTCAATGTAAGCCAAGCAGATGTTTCTGCACTGATTGAATGGAGGGCTGTCATAGCGCCACTGTTCTAAGCCTTCATGAAGTGTACGCAGATCGAGTTTATGGTGAACCCCTTTCAAGGTACCTTGTCATCTGCGCAATGAAGTTTGAACCATTTGTTAGAGCAGTGCTACGCGGTGAAATATTGCTTCAAACTAGCCGAACTTGGGCGTGAGACCCATGACAGGATGAAGAATGATTATAGAAGAGGTGCCAAGGGTCAATCAAGTATTTTTGAGTGCACAAATTGTTTTGTGACAGAAGAAAAAGATGAACATTATCAACGGTCAGGACGTCCTGAAAGTCACGAAAATTTGTCTCAAAGTTCCAAATCACTTGAACTCTGACAGCAGATGAAGCGTGCGGATGATATCAAAACACTTCAACCTAATTGTCAAAAACTCTTGCGCACGACGATATGGGTGTAAACTTGGGATTAAGAACAGTTTGTGCATAATCGCTGAATCATGGAGGTTTCGTAACGACAATGCACCAAGCCACACGTACAGCTTCCGGTCCAACATGACAATACACAGTTACACAGCCATGTTACATATGCCAGATGTATTTCCTTCAGACTTATTCCTTTTCCTCCAGCCGGAAAGGATCATGAAAGCACGGCACCACAGCTCGGTGTTGACCATTTATGAAGCCGTTACGAGTTAGATGGAAAATATTGTTACGGATGTGATGGGTTTATTTGCCAGCGCTCAACCATCACTGCCGAATCACCATCGCTCTAGAGCGTCCTATACTTCTTCTTTCTCGCTCTTTCAGTTCGCGTTACAATATTGTAAATTCTGCGTTGCAAGCAGCATTCAGGGAATGCCTAAGGCACTGGAATCGCTTTGTTAACGGAGAAGGAGTACATTTTGAAAGTTATTACGTTGATGACACCTGCATGCACTCTGCATGCTGCGCAGCGCATGGCGAGCACTAGTCAGAATGATAGAGAGAAGGAATAGAGGCAGCCGACGGACTGTTGCGACAGATGGTGGTGTACGCGGCGACCGCATCGGCAGGCTGTGGCCAATAGCTGGAAAGTGTACTTATTTTAAGCTGACGTAAGCTACGAAGTTTTGCTACTGATAAATGTTTTATCTTGCCCATGTAGTAGCCATGCGCTTCCTTTTCTGCAGACATCTCGAGAATCCCCACAACCTGTTTATTCAAGTGGGATGTTCAAAAACTAAGTATGCTGAAGAAGACGGGCAAATTAGGCAAGTTGGTGAGGTTCCATGGTGAAAATATAAAACATCGCTTTTTTAAACGCAAGACGAAGCACAATCGGCGCCATGTGTGTCTCAAATTTCCTTCATCTTGCGTTTAAAAAAGCGCTGTTTTATTTTTTCACTCTAGTATTATATTGAATATAAAAAAATTAAAGAAGCTTTAGATACAGATGGCAATGTTTCCGTCACCGTAACAATATTGTCCAAACTGTGTTCACAGATCGATCAACTTACTCTCGTCTTCGGACACCGTTGTTATGCTGAAGTTCTCGATGGCTTTGAAGTTGTCCAATACACTTTCGTAGTCCCAGCCAGTGGCATTGTATTCATTTGCCCAATTGTTAAAGTCATGCTTGCTGCCACGCACGAAGTTCATCGAGTTGATAGAGCTGGTGCCGCCCATGACTTTCCCTAAGGTCATCACAGCCATCTGTTCCATAAATAAGCAAGATAAAGTGCGCTGCAATAAAGAAGACTCGGGAACTTTATATCAATCTTATAAGATTTGGTTATTCCCACTTTGAAATGAATTTAGAATAGCTTGAACTTTGCAAGTTGACTAAAGTTTAGAAACTGAGCTCGTTAATAAATTATTATGCTTTCTACAACATTGAAAAGTTATAAAACAAAGAAGAGATCAAGACGAAATCACTATTATATACACTGCCTCATCATAAACCATGCGTTCTGTGACTTAGTCCTTTGAGTTTCGGCCACACAACCTCTCCCTCAATAGCTCTCGAAATCGCTACATGCATGATGACGGAGAAGCCTTTTTTCTTCTGTTTAGACATCGTACTACATTTTATAAAATTTCTTCATTATAAGTCGAAGATCGACCCTACCAGCTGTATGAAATTCACGTTTAGTTGTTTATCAAATGTATTATGAAGTAACTTTTCAATGTTCCCACTTTCTTCAACGGGAACGGAGAACTAACGCCTTAAAACTTTCTACAAACTGACACTTTGACAAATAAAAAAACAGAAAGGACGAGCACGGTTAACTCAAAAAAACAATCTCGAAGAGGCAGGTCGGGGTTCGAATGAATACTGCACAAGCAGTACCCAATTCATGATCACCGTACCCAAAAACAACTGCGACAGGTTTTCTTTTCGCGCCCAGCAATACTTGGTGGATCTATAGCCTACAGGCTTGTTTACAGATGGTGCTGTGCGTTTTGAAACCCTAAAAGCCCTTAATCTTGAGAAAGTACCCTCATCCACTGTACTCGCCGCCGCGCGCTAGGCCTCCTCTCTCCGTCATCGCTCTTCTTCGCGTCCTCCTGGTCTCCAACACTTTTTCTGCACGATGATTGGTCTGCTTCATGGTTGTCCTTAGAGTCGCGTTGATCTTGCGCTTTGCTTGTGTTTTTTTTTCGTTCGCACCATTTTTCGCCGACGCTCCGCGTAACAAACGTAGCGCACGCTTTGTTTTGAGCGAAAAATCGAGAAAGCAAATAAAATAAAGAATAAAACTTTCGGTGTCATTGGGGATCGAACCCGGGCTGTTCGCGTGGCAAGCAGGTGTCCAACCACAAAGTCATGATGTTATTTGCAGATACTTCGGGAACAAACACTACATAAATGCGATGTAATGGAAGGAGTCTCTTTAACTCATTTTGTTCGACAGGTGTCACGACGAAAACGAACCCATTCGGCGATTTGTGGACACATTTCGGAGGCCATAGGATTACGTCGAAAAAGGCTGGGATAGTGCAGTCATCGCCGCTAAAAACACACAGGAACTTTCAAACAACTCTGAAAATGGACAACTATGTCCATCTACCGGTAAACATATCACGCCTTTCCAGACGCGTTGATCAAGCAAACAGCAAACGCTAGATAATGTGCTGCCATCTGTGAGGGATTGTGATACTCTGTATGTCCCTTCAAGGAAATGCTCTTTCAACAAACCAAAACGCTTGCATAGATTTAGCTTTTCATTCTCACGACACCATCAAAGAAGGGAAGTACAGCAGTTGCCATTGCACTGAACATAAGGCGATGCTTGTTGCGGTTGACCGGAAGAGGTCTCCAGAAGAACAAGTCGGACAATTGCCAAATAACTAATGCAAGACGGCTAACAGAATGTGACCATTTACGAATACAAGTGTCAGAACTACGCGCTGTTCATAATACAGGAGCATGTGACTATATCACTGTCCAATATTTTTGAGGAAGTTGCTATAAAAGTGCTTGTAAGATAGTTTGAAAATATGTACCATTACTAAAGATAAGTCGGACTTGCGAGTCTTTGTGTGCGCTCGTGTGTGTGTAACAAAACATATTAGGTATGTACTTGGTGGTTGAAGGGCGCACTAGGGGCCAGATTTCGCAACCGCGTTCAACTCTTAAGGCGAAGATTAAGGATCCCCCAATGTCTACTCTCAAGGTGAATCGCGTTCCATATTTTAGTTCATTTAACTTCGATTAATTTGTCTCCATAAATATTGTAGCAGTAGGGTTTGGTTGACGGTATACGTATGAAAAGATGTGGTACAACTGGTTCGCTTCTGTCATTGTGTGTTTTGTTAGCGCTTTTCTATGCTCTCTGACTAATTCAATGTTCTTGAGCCGTCAACTGTTTACTCGGTAAAACCTTATTTAGACCTAAGAACTATATATTCAAGCTGTTTTCTCTCATGGTTCCTAGTTTCTTCTTTGTTGCGTTTCTTACGACATATACGAGAGCGTATACACAAGGGATCACTTGACTCGTAGCCTTTGCGCTAAAACAAATAGATCAGAAATGTATACATTGAGCAATATATGGTAGGATAACGTACGAAAATGTTTATTTCTTGTAGTAAGTTATTGTTATAATTTCCGCACATTCGCCGTCACTACTCACCACATACAAAGTAGTATGCCCGCCGTCGTGGCTAAGGTACTCGGCTGCTGACCCGCAGGTCACGGGATCGAATCTCGGCCGCGGCAGCTTCGTTTCCGATGGAGGCGGAAATGCTGTGTACAGGTCCGTGTGCTTATATTTAGGTGCACGTTAAAGAAACCTATGTGGTCGAAATATCCGGAGCCCTCCCTTGCGGCATCTCTCATAATCGTATGGTGGTTTTGGGATGTTAAACCCCAATATCAATCAAACAAAGCATTGGATGAGCATAAACGCCCCTGAATATACACACTGCCTGTTTTACGGCCCAACTGCTCAGCAATCATGTTGTTACCCTTCCCCATTCCTTTCCATCACCTCCTGGCTCGACTGCATCGGCACCGAATGGGAAGAAGAACAACGTCGACAGGTCGCACCGCGGTCGAAATGCTCGGCCTGTAATTTGTTATTTGACGGTCACAGGTCCGGTCCCTGCTCACGGCAAGTTATCTTTTCACCCACTTTTCTTTCTTCACATTTACATTACAATTGGTCTAATAACTTCTCCTATACATTCCTTGGCATTAGTGTCTGTTAGATCTCATTAATATCATGTCAAAACACGGAAAAACGAGCCCTTAACACTTTTTTCTCTATATATTGTTATAATGTCGGGTTCGATGGCATCCCACCGCTGTCACCACTGTTATAAAGTCGGGTTGATGGCATTCACAGCTGCCACCACTGTTCACTGTGCCGCTGTGTCGTGATGGTAGCGGTGGCGAAGAGCTGTGAGCAGTCGAACGGACTTCGCTGAAGCCTTCGCCCGGAGTCGAAATAGGGAGGCAATCAGTTTTGAAAGCAGCAACAAGAAGGAGCGTTTACTGTATCAGGTTGTCATTTGTACAGAGCCGGCCAGCCCGATGATGTCGGCTGGGGAAAAATCCTCTAAACATGGGGCTGGCACGGCCTTAAATAATGTTTTGGTCTCGTCTACGAGACCAGTTCCCGGTTCTTCGAGGAGAAGGTGAAGCTTTTCCCGGAACGGCATGGTGACTCGGCGGGGGAGGTGACGCTTTGCTAATAGCTGCATGGTGCCGCCTTCTGCGTGGAAGGTGGGTTGGATGGGGGGCAGACAGTTCGCCGAAACAGCGCTTGATCTCGTGAGAAGACGCGCTCCCGAACGAGGACCATGTCTGTGACATAACTATATATATATATATATATATATATATATATATATATATATATATATATATATATATATATATATATATATATATATATATATATATATATTGCCACAGGCATGGAACGAGGTTTAGCCATGCCAATGCGAGTATGTACCATGGTGTGAAAAAAGAAGAGGACTGGTGGTGTGCTCGTGCTCTAACGTTCGGTTCGGCTCCACATCCAGTGCTGTTCCTGTGAACAGACGTGACAATATATATAACAACAAAAAAAGAAAAGGAGGCGGAAACGTTTGAAAGAAGCAAGGGCGACACAGCGAGGTTACGAAGAGAAATGAGCTCAACGGAGCAAGGGGATGATGATGATGATGGATTGGGGTTCTGCCCTTTGTAACGGGTAGGAAGCTCTCATCTGCCTTAACCAGAAAAAAAGGAAAGAATAAAAAGAAGAGAGTCTTAGAGAAAAGAGAGAGAGAGACAGAGAAAAAACAAAATGTGTCACACACACATACACGCACACATACACACACACAAAACGAGTTATCACGTTTGCAACAGCCAGCCAGTGTCTTTTTGCAGACCACCTACATTGTCTAAGCGTCTACATTGTCTGCACGTCGGCACTGTCTACGCGTTCTGCGCCACCACTGCACCAATCTCTGTTTTGTCACGTAGACCACTCTGGCCACCGCTGTGCTCTTCTCCGTATCTCCTCGGAATCCCAGTGCCAGCGGGAAGTTGGTGCCCTCTAGGTGACCCGGGCACAAGCCAGTGACGTGGAGGACGGTGGTCTCCTCTTCAGTGCCGCATATTCGGCATATGGCCCGGGCCACGTCCGCAGATGTGTCGAACCTGTGACGGTATGCCAACGCACGCAGCACTCCTGCACCTGCCTCAAAAAGGAGTGCGCTGCCACCACTGTTGTCATAAAGGGGCTCCATGCCAATGTCGGCATTGTGAGTGCGGTATGTGAGTAGTGTGGGTTTATCATCCATGGCACGCCGCCCCTGCTCTGTCTCCTGCTCACACACCTGCGTCTTTACTGCATGGGTCCACTTGTACATCTTGTCCTCAATCACAGGGTTTGCAGAGAAGCCAAACTTTCTTTTCAGGCTGCCCAGGGGCCTGCACCACTGTGTTAGTGTGCCGGTTAGACTCGCATATCTGAACAGTCGCCTGGGCCACTGTTCGTCGTCCATCAGTCACAGGCGTCCTTCGTAAGTAGCCTTACTTCTTGCCTCGCGCGCCTCAAATGAAGACCATCCCAGGTCACCCTGAATGGCCTCTAGCGACACGCCCGTGGCATCCAAGGGCCATACGGCCCACCTCCCGCTGGCCACGCTCCAGCCATTGCCTAGTTGTCACAGCGAGGCACAGTATGGTATTGGCCAATGTGAGGCCTGGGACATGAACAGCCTTCCACAAGTCTCGGATGAGGAGGAAACGGTTGCATCCCCATAGGTTTTTTCGGCACAGCACGTTTGCTGCTCTCTGCAAAGTCTTGCGCAGATTTATTTCATGTGCCCCCAACAAGTCACCGCAGGTGCTCAATACTACCCCGAGGTACCGATATTCAGTGGCCCATTGTATCTGATCTCCTGCTGACAGATTAATGTCGCCGTTGGGGGGGGGGGGGAGCCTGAACATTGTAATGCAGCAGACCTCTTTGCATTGAAGGCCAGGTCCAGGTGGTACAGATGGGTCGCAGCAAGGGTGACCAGTTGTTGCAGGTCCGTTGGTCTTTCGGCTAGTAGGACCATGTCGTCAGTATACACTACACCCGGCAGCTTCCAAGTCACGGGCATTCCATCGTACAGGTGGGAACGTTGTTGTTCTCTGCCCACCCACTCATCCAAGCCTTCAATATCTGTGCAAAGACACGGTATAGGACGCTTGTTACAGTCAAAGGCCTGTAATCTCGTAGAAGCCCAGCGTCTCCAGCTTTCTTTCTCACCAGGCACACCCTTCCTGCTCGCCAGGCTGTAGGGACTGTGTCACCCGCCACGATGCCAGAGAAGATGTTGGCAAGGTGATCTCGGTCAGCATCCCCCAGGTGTTTTACAACACCCGCGGATATGCCATCGAGTACTTTCGCCGTGTGTACATATATGCGTGCGATTGCCCTGTCCACCGCTCTTCATGTCACTTGCATTTTATGATCTCATCTTCGGGGCAGTGGATTTCTGCTTCATTCTCCTCTGCAGACACGCATGCTGACTGCGCGGGTTGGTTCAGAGGATGCATGTGTTCTGTAAGATGTTCCGAAAGATCAAAGAGGGCCAAATACGTCTCCTCGTTTCGAATCCACGGCATGGCAGCCCTCCTGTCAAGTGATGACACATGTCCAAAACCGCCGGGAACCATTTCGCCAGCCTTCAGTTATGGCTTTCAGATGCTTGCCATTTTGCTCGGCAATCTTGCGTTGTACTATTGCTTGCATAGCTCTTTTGCACTCCAGGTACCTCTGCCATAGCTCTACACATTCGTGTGGGGGGAGTGTCGTTACTGCTTTTCTATGTAGGCGATTCGCCTCCCGTCGAGCACTTAGTGCTACTTTGACCTCCTTGCCCCACTATGCCTTCCGACGCACCCCTCCACGGGAGTCAACCCATACTTCATGTGCTTCCATTATCTGTTGCAGAGCTTCTACATATTGGTCATAGGAAGGTGACTCCAGATTCATGAGCCTACCATCAAACTCTTGGGAGATGTCTTCATATGTCTCTTCTGGTAGGTAACGTGCGGCTGACTCACGACAGTCTGTCCGTTTTTGGAGCCAGGAGTGGTGACCGTAAATGAGCAGTGCCATCTTTGTCGACAATACCAGGCACTGCTCCGTGCCCCCGACCGGGCTGCAGAAATTAGGTGCCTTTCTCCTTTTCTAACCATTACCACCAACAACAATACCTCCCAAGAACCCACCCTTCCACAGAGTGGACATTGTGCCCACCATTTCTGTATTTCGCCCTCCAGTGCAATCCGCTGGAGGCTTGCCCTCCTTTGAAGTTTACGTGGGGAGAGCTTAAGCACTTCAAGTGCATGTTGGTAACGTCGGAAGATATGAAAGAGCCGGTAGTTGTGGCGCCGCCATCAATATTCATTATATGCATTGGCTCCTGTCAGTGAAGGAAAAGAAGAAGAAAAAGAAGAGAAAAAAAGAAAAAGGGGAGTAAAAGGGGGGGGGGGGACTGTAGGACATCCAGGACCACTAATCTGTGTGTTCCGGCAGTGCCTGAAGCGGCAGACAATTTCTCTGTAGAATTATACGCTAAAAGCATTGTTAGGTGGTAACATTATTGTTCTAATGGGAGGCTAGGGGCAGTTTACTGATAAGAGAAGAGCGTTGGCGTCTCGAGCTTCGCCGGAGTGGCTCTCCTAGCGTGGAACATCTACAAACTGCTCCTCGACCTACGGCGGCTTTACATGAACAACTGGTTGGACCACGCACCACAGCCGGAGGTGTACGAGCTTCGGGAGACGCCATCCTACTCCCAGGCACTCCGGTGTGACCCTCCCGGTGACACCTGTCGAGGCAGCGAAGGGCAGAAAGAGAACCAAGCGGCCCAGCAAACAGCCGCTACCCCTTCTACAGGCCAGCAGATCCCATCAGGACCCCCATCACGGAGTACGCGACCACCATCACGCGTACCACAGCTGTCGACGCCGCCTACGAGGCACACCCCGAAAAAGGCGATGAAAGTTAATCCGGGCCAACAACGACGGCCAGCTGTACCACAATCAACAGCAACCAGCGGCCAGAATAAACCATTCCCAGCAGCAAAAATCAGCAGCCGACATTAGCCAAGAGCAACCAGCAACCAGCCGCAGCCAACAGCAGTCGTCTACAGGCCAGCTCGTCACGGGAGGCACAACGGGATGGAGCTCCAACCCAAACCAGGTACGACTTCCGGGTACCTTGCTGTTCTACTCGCCGCATCTGTGCAAAGTGAAATACTGGCTGTGCGAATGAGCAAGCGCCGTCCACTTCAGATGAATTAGGCCACAGAACAGGCACACATTTTCTTAAACTTAGAAAAGTGGTTGACGAACGAATACGGCACGAACTTCACGTGTGTAGTCTCGAAGAATATGTAATGGTGAGTACAGCTCCTAAGAGGTTGCGCTTGTCGCTAACACCATCGATGCATAATTTTGACAAAGAGGAAATAAAACAGTGGAACAAAATTCTCGAACACGCCACACAGGAGCTAACTAAGGTCACCATTGAACACTGTAGAAATACTCTGAACCCACTGACAGAGGAGGAGCAATATATAACAAATTACTTTCCTCTTTTGGAGTGGGAGGCTAAAGAGCTCGCCGTATTTGAGCACAAAAAACGGAGTAAATTGAAAAACTTAAGAGAAAGAAATTTCTGTGGGACAGTGTCTCACCACTAGCTATAACCACTGCTGCTTACATGAAAAATACCAAGTCACATTACGTTCAGAAAAATTTCCCACCACAGCCCAAAGAACCAAACGTTATTAATCTTTCTGATGAAGAACTTAGAAACGAAGAACTCAGTGTTGTTATGAAGGCGGGATGCCAACACGGACCCGAAGGCCTCACTGCTCTGAACTCCGCCAAGGTCACCAGCCGTTTGGTAGCGTGTGTTACTCAGCTCGCGACTGCTTCTGCGCAGAGCTGATAGACGATCGGACAAAACGATGGTGAGTTAAGGCAAGGTTTATGCACAGCATAGAAATAGAGGCGTTACGAATTCGGCACTGAGGCCGACAGCTTAGGGACTTGAAGAGCCGAGATGTCTTCTCTCGCACGCATCCGTCGGCTTCTCTCTGCCACATAGGTCAACTGCTGGCGACGCGCCGCAGGGTTTTTTTTTTATAGGCACCGGGTGGATCTTTTGAACAACCAACGTCCAACCATAAGCGCCGCTGGCTATGATGTCAGAATCCTCCAATGTGGCCCGCTGCTGGGCCGCGTCATGCTCACCAAATCCGTAGCCGCTGCGCGTGGTTGCACCCAAGGACGAGTGACGTTGCCACGCATTGCGTAAGACTCGCCAGACTGGAAGGCGCCGATTGCTTCATCGGGCTCATGGGCTGAGGGAACTCGCTGTGCGTTGCGTGACAGACCAGCGCCACCGCTTGATGACGTCGTTGAGTTGATCGCGTCAGACGGGCTCGATCGCTGGCCTTGACACAGAGTGCCTTTGCAGAGGCATTGACGCTCGGTGTGGACTCCCAGGCGTAACAGTGTACTATCACGTGAACATACATTCTGCCCGAACAATGCAAAGTACAATGAATTCACGCTTCTGAAAGACCTAGATGACTTCGCGCGAAACTTACGATTAGATGAATATTTCTTCGATACCCCCCACCCCTCCCCCCAAAAAAACCCCACTATTTCGTAGCGTAATCGAATGGCAATGGACCCCAGACGCTAACAGAGATCAACATCTGGATCTATATGGAGACGCGGTTCAGAAAGATGTCATATATGCGTACAAAGTGCACAGACCAAGAATGAATAACATATCAAAGAAAGAAAGAGAGGCACCACTCACGTTGAGCAACCGTGAAGATCCAGTCATTAAACCAGCAGACAAAGGAGGCGCGATTGTCGTTCTGAATAGATTGGACTACATTGAGGAAGGCAAGCGACAACTAAGTTACAAACAATTCTGCAAACACCTCGACTTGGACCCTAACCACCGAGCACAAAAAGATCATTGTAACAACCCTAGAGGATCTCACACGTGAAGTCGCCATTGATTCAAGGCTTCAAAAGACACTTATTGCGACACATTCGGCGCCTGGTCGTTTTTACATGCTGCCAAATATTCATAGAGGGAAACCCTGACAGACCCATTATATCAGGCACAGAAACGTTAACGGAACCTATTTCCAGTTATATTGACTCTTTAATCAAAGACATACCATCCACACATGGGTCCATCTTGCGTGACACAAACCCTTTCCTTCGGGAAATATTGAACGTAAAAATTCCAGACGGTGCATTTCTCGTAACATTGGACGTTAGTTCACTCTACACAAATATCCCACATGACGATGGCGTATGGGCACTTGTTAAATCGTATGGCACCCACAATCCTGTCGCATATCCAAGCAAAAAAGGAATTGAAGTCTTAACGAGACTTGTACTCGTATTGAACAGCTTTGAATTGAACAATCAGTACTACATAAAAATCAGCAGCACGACAATGGGTACAAGAATGTCCCCAAACTAGGCTAACATATTCATGCACCATATAGAGTCCAATTTTCTTTCATCTCGTGATATAAAACCTTTATTCTATAAACGGTACCTAGACGATATATATTCATGATTTGGACACATTCGCAAAACGAGCTGCTCAAATTCATACAGGCATCTAACCAAGTGCACCCCAGCATTTATTTTACACACTCCTACTCTAGCACAGAATTAAGCTTCCTTGATGTACTTATTCTAATGAACTTATGTGCGTTAGTAACTAGTGTATGCAGAAAACCTACGGAAAAGCAACAATACCTGCACTTCAAAAGCTGCCACCCGCGACACTGCAATGATGCTGCAATGATGCGAGCACCATACCCTCGTCCAGGTCACTTCTACATCCTCCCAAAAATTCATAAACCCGGTGACCCAGGTCGACCAATCATATCAGGCATCGGTACAATAACTGAACCTATATCAGGGTACGTGGACAAACTAATAAGCCACATTCCATGCACCCTCGCGTCATACATAAAAGACATCACACATTTTCTTCGAGACATTGCAGGTCTGTGTGTGCCGAAAACCTCGCACTTGGTTACTCTTAATGTCTCTTCATTGTATACATATATTCCTCATGATGCCGCATAGCTGCATTACAAAACATGTACACAAACCATAGACAATCTAACACCCCAGATTTCTCTGCCATCGCAACTTTGACGAGGATGGTCCTCGAATTAAATTCATTCGTGTTTAACCAAGAGTATTTTCGACAAATCAGCGGGACCGCTATGGGCACCAAAATGGCACCTAATTATGCCAACATATTTATGGGAAAGCTATATTCGGAATTTCTTGCACAAAGTTCCTTGAAACCAATGTTATACAGAAGATACATAGACGACATCTTTCTTATTGGGACCCACAGCGAGGACGAACTTCTCAGCTTTATCGACACTTACAACGTTGTACATCCGAACATACACTTCACACTCACATACTCGCATAGAAGAAGAGAAGCTCTCTACAACCCTATATCGCAAACCAACGGATCGACAACAATACCTCCATTACCAAAGCGATCACCCACGCCACTGTAAAAACAGTATTTCATACAGCCAGGCTCACCGATTTATGCAAATTTGCTCTAGAGACGCTTTGACACGAGCTCACAGAGGCTAAAACTTATGCTCGAGAAACAAAAATACCCCCCACATGTAATTGATGACGCTGTTTAAAAAGCGAGAAAACTAAAGCGTGAAGACTTACTTATGAAGCGACCACCGCAAGAAGACCCTCAACAAACGAACCTCTGCTTGACTTACAGCACAAGCTTCCCCAATGTAAACAAAATCCTTAAACGACATTACAACATTCTGGAACAAACTGAACGTCTGAAACACGCATTGCCATCCGCTCCAGGCGTCGTTTACCGGTGATCACGTAACCTTAAAGACACACTTGTCCACTCTCAAATTAATACATCACCCCCAATAATTCATGCCGACCTTGTTTAAAGCCACGATGTATTGTATGTAAGGCGATGCGAGAAACACACAAAGCAATCAGCACACAATCCAAGTTTTCAATGAACATACGAGGAAAACTAACGTGCGATTCCTCTAATGTGGTATACCTACTCGAATGCAACGTGTGTAGTATGCAGTACATCGGACAAACAGAAACACCATTTAGGATTCGCTTCAATAATTACAGAGCCCATGCGAAATCAGCCCTGTCGACCTCTATCAAAACATCGCAATCTTCCCGACCATGCATTCGACAAACTATCAGTAACGCTCTTAGAGACGGGATTTATATCAAATCGAGAACGTGAACAACGATAGTCATACCTTATCCACCGATTTAACACCATCGATAGAGGAATAAATGAGAATCCTGGTACACTGGCAGCAATTAAAGCATTAGAAAACAATAACGGTAATAATGAAAATAGTAACTGAGTTAACGGCACTGCAGCTGCGAAGGGCACTGGACAACTCAAAACAATGCCAAGTGTGACTACTCTTCCTAAGTACAGCTGTCGTCTGTTTTCTGTTTTTACTTCCCTACCCAATCAATTGTGCCAAGCACGACATGCCCAACAGCAACCCTGTACACAGTCGGGAGGCCCCCACTGCACGTGTAATCCAGAAGCGGGCAAGGAATTCGCATTGCGCTCGCTTGCCAGCCTCTGCAGCAATACGCGGCACCCCTATTTGTACGACGAAATGTTGGCGGACACTGAGTAGTTAAAGGCTTAAACTTCTTAAAAAAGCTCTTTTTGCCCCACACCGAACCGCCAGAGCCAGGAGGCGCCGTCTGGTCGGGAAGAATGCGTTAGTGAAAAGAAGCATACACAGACCGCAGAGAGCAGAAAGGTGAAAATGAGAAAGGGGAGAGAGATGGAGGGGGAAGTGGAAGGGGGCGCCCCGGGGGGGGGGGGTCCACCTTATACTCTTTTTATTTTTTCCTTCTTTTTTATTTTTCCCCTTTTTTCTCTTTCTCTCTCCCCCTCTGATTTGAGATTGTATAAAGCTGAACATGAACAAACTGTACATTCAATCCTGATGAAGGCCAGACTCTAGGCCGAAACGTCGAAATAAACCACGTTGTCACCGTTCATGGAGGATCTACTTCACTATATTATATATATATATATATATATATATATATATATATATATATATATATATATATATATATATAGTGAAGGAGATGAACACCACTCGAGAGGACAGCGGATAGCCAGGATGAGAAGAGGATGACGTTTCATTCTCTCAGCGCTTAGGCTGGATATATATATCTTCATATATTATATATATGAAGATATATATAACTTCACTATATTATATATATATATATATATATATATATATATATATATATATATATATATATATATATATATATATATATATATATATATAAAAGCCTAATTTTTTCGGTGCTCCCCTGTCTTGCGGGTTCTGTCTGATTTTGGTCCTGTGCTCATGTGCGCTAAGTAGAGATGGCTAAAGTTCTGGGTGAGTGCACCTTTGTTTTGGTTCGCAGACATCTGCGAGCTTTTAGTGTTTAGAATTGGGCGGAACTGCCGGGCGGCCAAAAGAAGCAACCAAGCAGCAGGGCATTCCGTTCCTTGGTTTGGCCGCTGCTCGTCTCACTCTTCCTTTTCTTTATCGCGATGAAGAAATTGAAGAGCGAGTCTTGTCATGTTCTCAGCTACTTTCAAAAAATCAATAAAAATTCATAAAATTGTACAGTGTAGTTACAAATCATACTTACGTGCCCTGGAAAGGATAGGCATGAATTCTTTTGTGGTACAGTGGTGTAAATCCAGCTGTTGCTTTTGTTTGCAGCAAGAAAAGAGAAGAAAGGAACTGCTAGATTGGGTGTCTCGATTCCTCCAGCCTCGAGAAGAAGTACGCTGAATGTGCCGTTGGCAGATAGTCGGTTGGCCACAACACTTCCTGCGGATCCAGCTCCCACTGCAACGCGCAAAAAATGTGGATGTGATGTTCTAGGGGAAAAATAAACGTACTTAAAAGGCTATTTCGTGGACACATAGGCAAGTGTTCGTGAAAAGTAGTTTTTTGAGTTGTGTATGAAACCGTGACGACTAAGTCCTCGACAGAGCACTTCGTACGTTTTTTCAACTTTTCTGTCAGTTTTAAATTCGAAGCATTTTCAAGCTAACCAAAGCTGCGCTTATATATATATTCAATGGGCCAGTTATTCTTCGTGAAGGTATGGGATATGGCACAACGGGAGCGTTGTCAACAAGGATAAATATATTTATTTCCCAACAGTTTCGGGAGGGGTCCTCCCTTCATCAGGGGATGAGTTATACTGACATGAACTTCCAAACTTCCTTGCTGCCGCGTCGCTCTCCACCTTAAAGATGTTTGCGAGAGTGAGAGGAAACTAAAAAAAGGAAAAAAAGAAAAAAGAAAACAGGGGAAGAAAAAAGACGAAAAGAAAACAAAAGAAAGAAAGTAAAAAAGAGGAAGAACCACTGTCAACGCTGAGAACAAAACCAACTGTCCATGTACGTCCACATACGGTTCTTATCACGTGCTGTTCAGTTCTCGACGTGTGTCGGGCCACCCAAGATTGTCGCCACGGTGGCGGGAGGGGTCCGTGACGGCGTGCGTAAAGAAAGGGTTTCCCCTTAATAGAGAGTTTTAGTACTGCGTACGTGGCGGCGTTGCGTACGTAAGGACGCCACGTTCTGCGTAGTCCGCATGCGCAGACCGCAACGCGCACGTATCGCATTACGTACGAAGCCGCTACGTACGCACGCATGAGATGCGTGCGTGCGTACGTATGAGGTGATCGCGCCGCTCTCCAACAAGTTCGCGACAGCGCGAGACTTCGTTTTGCAAAATGGCGGCATCGAAGGCAAGCACCTACCGACTCTGTGGGTTAAAATATGGCCATAATCTGGCTATAACACTTGGATTGGCTCACATTGGCTGTCAACAACACGTGCTTCTATTTTGATCTACCAGATGGCGCAACACGCTTCACGCTCGTTACGTATGCGGGTACTACGGCGTACTAAAAGCCGATTAGTGGCAAACCATGCCACGTAACGCAAGGCGCTTGCGTGATGCGTACGTACCACCATTCCGCAGTACTAAAACTCTCTAATGGGTCGGTCGGCGTGCGGCGTGCGTAAAGAAAGGGTTTCCCCTTAATGGGTCGGTCGGCTCTTTACCTTTAATCTTCGTCCGTTTCCCTTCAATGGGCATCAAATGGTAGGCGAACATAAACACTTTGCATGTGCATGTGAAAAAAAAAGAAAAAAAAGAAGAGAAACAAAAAACAAGAAAGGACAGTGTACACGTACGAGTCAGTCAGAAAAAACAAGCATGGTCTCCAGCTATCAATCTTTGTCACCAATTTCCTCCTGGCTTACTTCTCGGAGGCAGGAGAGTTTTCCGGGGTCCTCGTTGATGCCGGCTACTAATGTTCGAAATTTGAAAATCAAATAATGCCTCACGCTGTTCGCGCTCGCGCCTGTTTGAGAAACCGGACTGCAAAAGAGTTATGCTGATATTTTCAAAACTGTGGTTTGGCAGGCACAGATGTCTAGATAAAGGTAGCTTCGGCAGTGAAGTGGCGTGGTACCGGTGATTATTGAACCGCAGCCGAAATGGCATGTCTGTTTGGCCGATATATTCTTGTCCGCAGATGTTGCAATGTAGCATGTATATTACGTTACTGGAGTCACAATTAAGGCTTTCAGTTATGCAGAATTTGAAATCCGAGAAGTTCGCTTTGGATTCACGTGTTGTGACCATCTGTGGGCATACCTTGCATCGAGCTTTTCCGCAGGGATGGCACCCTGATTGAATTTTTTTTTTTTTGGGGGGGGGGGGGCCCTCTGACAAGAATGTCTTTCAGATTTTTATCCCTGCGGTACACCACGTGAGGTGGCTTCGCGAAAATAGAACTTAGTCGTTTGCTTTGCCTGATTATGTTGAAATGGCGGGAAAGTATGTTGTTGATTCGTGGCGCTGATGAGGGGTAAGTTAGTACAAGATTCGTTTGGGAAATCGTTTTAAATACTCTGTTTGGTCCCTTAATTATATCATTCCTGTTCACGTTGCGAGCACGTAGTATGGCATCGTCAATAATGTCTTCTGGATAATTTTGTTTCAATAAGGAATGCTTTAGGTGTTCCGCGTGTCTGTCAAATTCCCGCATCTCGGTGCATATTCTTCGATACCGGTAGGCCTGAGAATATGGAATACCCGTTTGGCAATGCTTTGGGTGACTGCTGTTGAAATGTAGGTACATTTGACGGTCTGTGGGCTTTTTGTAAAGGTTTGTTGACAAGTGGTCATTTTTTACCGTGACAGTGACGTCTAAAAAGTTAATGCTAGCTTTGGAAATTTTGTGCGTGAATTTAATTGACGGGTGGCACTTGTTAAAATCCTCAATGAAGACGAAAAGACTTCCCTCATCATGGTTCCATATTATAAAAATATCGTCTAAGTATCTTCTGTAGTAAAAAGGTTTCAAGGTGCGTCCCTCAATGAATGGGATTTCAAGTGAAGCCATAAAGGTGCTCGCGAAGTTTGGGGCCATTTTCGTGCCCATTGCAGTGCCACTGACATGAAGGAAATGCTTGCGATTGAACTCAAAATGGTTATAATTTAGTACACAGTACCTCGCCACTTACACTAGTTGATGAGTCAGATTTTACATATTCAGAAACCATAGCCGCTATTCCGTCATGGTGGGGTATGTGGGTGTACAGTGAGCAGACGTCCATGGTCACCAGAAAACTGCCGCCTGGGATGTCGAGACTTGAAGTTTCGCAGATGAAGTGGTTTGTGTCCTTTAGGTAATAGGGAAAATTTGGGGGGATGTTTTTTATTAAGGAATTCATGAATTATGATATATTTTCTGTTGATGTGCTGTTACTGGATACTATCGGACGTCCCGGAGTGCCTGCCTTGTGTATTTTGGGGAGCAAATAGAATCGACCAGGAACAGAATGGGCCGGTAACATTGCTTTTAACATTTTGCCGGTAATTTTCTCGTCCCGGCGGAGATTGTTTAGGGTTACTTTTATCTCCCTTTCAAATTCGGGAGTCGGGTCTGTTGGAAGTTCTTTGTAGAATTTTGTGTCTGATAGTTGTCGTTCTCCTTCCTTTAAGTAGTCCGACGTGTTTAGAATTACTATGCAGCCCCCTTTATCAGCCGGTTTATTGGTAATTCCAGTGTTTTTTCGTAGTTCATCGAGTGCCCTTCGTTCTGACTTTGATATGTTGTTTCGAAATGGCCGATTTTTTTTTTCATACGCTCTGATGATACCTTTTTGAACTGCTGATATGTACATATCGAGGTGTTTGTGACTCTGCTCACCTGGACACCATGATTTGTCACCACCAACCAATCTATTCTCGTTCGTACAGTCCTTGCGATCATGAAAGTATTCATAGAGGCGGAGATTACGCGCAAAGTTATCGAGGTCTTGGTACAGTTCAAATTCATTGAATCCACCGGATGATGGACAAAAGGTTAAGCCTCTCGACAAAAGTTGAAGCTGAGCGGGTGTGAGTGTTGTGTTTGACAGATTGAGGACATTTTTCTCATAAATTTTCGGCTGCTCTTGGCTATCAGGTGGCACGGGAGTGTCAGCGTCATATTCGAGAGTAAGGATGTTTTGATTAGGATTGCACTGTAGTTTTGAGTTCCCATTTTTCTCCTCAAAGTTAGGTTGTGATACGGGTGGTCCCTGGCGTTCTCGTATGGCCTCATTCCTATTTTCCTGTTGCAGAGCAGTGGAGCTTCTGCAGTCCCGCTTGAATTTTCTATCTTTTACTACTGAAATTCCGCCTCTCTTATTTAGTTCATATCTTTCCAGTTCTCTTGTCTCATGCTCTTCGAGATTAGATAACAATTTCTGCGTGGCCTCCGTGACACTGTATTCGGCAGCCTTACGCTCACTATGGTCTGCAATGACCCGAGTCAGTTGCAAGGACGCTTCTAGTAATATTTTTTCCCACTTCCCGCTTTCTGTTTCACTTAGTGTAGACATTGAGGGGTTGCAGGCTAGGCGGAGGCCCTTAGGTGCAATTTCGTGAGATAGATATTTGGTTAGTTGTACCGCGTGTTTTTCGTATTGCACCCGCTTTTCAATGATTTTCCTAATCGATAGAAATGAGTGGGACCATGCGTGTTTAAGACTGCCCGTACCTTTTGTTTCGCCGTGTCATTTGGAAGCCGCCGCCTTGGTCTTCGCCGCATTCGTCCGCCTGGACGTACACGGACGTACACGTACAGTGGACGTACACGGACCACCTGGACGTACACGGACGTACACGTACATGTGTACGTACACGGACAGTTGGTTTCGTTCTCAGCGTTGACAGTGGTTCTTCCTTTCTTTTACTTTCTTTCTTTTGTTTTCTTTTCGTCTTTTTTCTTCCCCCTTTTTTTCTTTTTTCTTTCTTTCCTTTTTTTAGTTTCCTCTCACTCTCGCAAACATCTTTCAAGGCGAGAGGGACGCGGCAGCAAGGAACAGTATAACTCATCCCCTGATGAAGGGAGGACCCCTCCCGAAACTGTTGGGAAATAAATATATTTATCCTTGTTGACAACGCTCCCATTGTGCCATATCCCATACCTTATATATATATATATATATATATATATATATATATATATATATATATATATATATATATTCAATAAAGTGGCTGGGGGATAGCCGCCATGATAGCTCAGTGGTTAGAGCATCGAAGGCGTTATACGAAGGTTGTAGATTGGATTCCTGCTCACGGCAAGTTATTTTTTCACGCACTTTTATTTTTTTTCTTATTTACATTACATTGGTTCTAATAACTTCCCCGATACATTCCTTGGCATTATTGTCTGTTTGATCTCATTATTATTTTTGTCAAAACACGTAAAAATGAGCCCTTAGGTATACATTTCTTTCCCTTATACATTAACGAGGGTCTCGTACTGGCAGACTGCCGTTACGTTGTATGCGAGGGAATAATGGTCAGCTGCCCGCTCGTAATAAGTTCACGGGCTACGTGACGCCACACAGGCTCATAAAAGGGTGTTCCACACTCGCCGCTATGGCTACAGATAGCGCTGACTGACACTCTCACGTTTAAATTCACATATAAACTCAATAAAGTGGCTGGGGGGATAGCCGCCGTGATAGCTCAGTGGTTAGAGCATCGAACACGTTCAGTAGTTATTGTACTCGTATTTGCACAAATTGCTGCACGTCGAAGCAAGACAGTTTTTGCAACGTTTTCGCTAGCAGTCGTTTACCAAGTAAAGGCGACTTGTATGCTTCGCGCAACGAGGGTTATCGTGGGTAATTGCAAGCGCCTGCAATTAGTTGAATGTGTCGAGCACGTTGATTGCTTGAAAGAGAGAGAGGAAGAACAGGAGTGAAAGGAAAGGCAGGTATGTTAATTAGTATGGAACGAATGGTATGCTACCCTACCCGAGGGATAGGGATGAGGGAGTTTGAAAGATGCAAAAAGGAAGAGAGAGGAGGGCGCGCACACCCGTAGGGCTCACAAATGCAAATGACTTGAGTGTATATGTTTATTTATTTATTGTACGCGCAGGGCCCGAAGGCATTGCAGAGAGAAAGTGAGGTACATAAGAATACGGAAAAACATCAATGCATAAAAAAAACTACAAAGTGGGTGGTAAAAACTCGCATGAAGACAAAGAAAGAGAAGTAGCTGCAGCAGGAGTACAAACGAACCACTTTAATAAAGAAAAAAATATACAAACAGTAACAAAAATGAGAATATTCACAAAATAGCAATTGTTTTACGGAAAAAAAACTAATATCAGTTATGTCAGCGATGTTGAAGGGAAGGCCATTCCAAGGGACACAAGTTCTGGGTATGAATGAGTCATGTAAACATTTAGTATGACATGATGGAATTCCAACTTTATTGCGGTGACCAATGCGAGCTGATATGTATGAATGTTTTGTGAGTAACTAGTTTTGCGGCTAGTTACTATAGTAATTATAAAAAAACACATAGTGAAGCTACAGGCCTCCGATGAGAGAGAGAGAGAGGGAGGGATAAACTTGATTGTATGGCGGTTACAGTACTTGTTCGCTGATAGAGATTATGAAACGACAGGCATGGTTTTGCACAGCTTCCAAATCAGAAATGAGTGAATCAATGCCAGGGTTCCAGACAGATGCAGAATATTCTAATTTCAAGGACAGCTACTATGCTGTGCAGGTTATGGTTTGGTGTCGCATTTACCAATGCGTACGCGTTCCGCATAGTAATGGCCGACACTGCTGCATGCGACAACTGCGGCAGTGACGAAACAACTTGGCACATAATGTGTGAATGCCCATAATACTGCTCGCAGAGACAATCGCTCTGCAATGCACTAGACGAACTTATGGGATTCTTAAGAGAGAAAAGAAGGTAAAAGTGAGCCCCGTAACTGTCTCTCAGGGGGAGGACACCTCAACAGTAGCTCTCGAGGGAGGGGGGTAAGGACAGATTAAAATAATAAGGAGGATTAAAAGGTATAGAGATAGAGAGAGGAGCGGGAAGATAGAGAGAGGCGCAGGGCAGCGGCACCATGAAGCATGGAAAAAAATTTGAAGATAGACACGGTTGCAGGAGTCCGAGGACGGGGCACCACTCGGCGAGAGCTCTTGTCGGCGGCAGGAGATGACGTAGGGCGAGCCAGTCGGCCAGAGCTCCACTGTCGTCGGAGATCGCGGGGGCACAACCGCAACCAGCCTCTTTCGGAAGAAAGAATCCTGTGCTACCGACAGGACTTATTGTCGCAGAAGAAGGCTGTGAAGGCGCTCCTGCGCTTTTTGCGCTCAATCGGCCTGTCCAAACGACTGTGATCGGAACGTTCTGCATGTGTGGGCATGAGATTTTTTAAAATTATTTTATATCTCTCTATCTCAATCCTCCTTCCGACCCTTATTTCCCCACCCCTGTACAGGGTATCAAACCAGTTCTTTTAGGTTAACCTCCCCGTCTCTTCCTTTCTATTTATTTATTTCTTTCTTTCTCTCTCTCTCTCTCTCTCAGACGAACCGGTGTTTTATAAAGCAGTAATTTTAATGAACTGGGTGATGCTTGAAAAACATGCGCAGTCATGCGCAAGTAATCTCACCAAACGGGTGCTAGTGACAATTTAGAAGAGAAAACGAAACATGAGAAAACCATGCTTTAGCACCATAGCTCCAGTTAAGACTGGGATGATGGATGTAATCGCGGTGGTTCAGATGCATATTTTTAAGCTGTACGTTCACAAAATGACGGAGTACTTCTTCAGCTGATTTTTTTGGAGAATGAGGAGAGCTAAGTGTGGGGACGCAGAGGCGGAGATCCGTCTCTGAAGAAAGGGGAGTTGTTTGCTGCATTGGTAGAGCATCGAGTAGGGGTTCGTGCCACGAGGCGGTCTCAGATAAGACGGGAGGTATTTATTGAAAATAAAAGGAGGGAAGAGGAGCGGAGTGCTCGAGGACGAGATCGGGAAGCACAGACAGAGGTGGTGCTTGGAGTTGACTTTGATCCAGCGTTTTATACTACATCGAGAAGTTGGTGTCGATATGGGCAGTATACTAAGGGCTCGGCAAGTAACACCGACGTTAATACAGCCCAGTGCTTACTGGGCGGTTCGATCGAGACTCTGAGTCAGCGCTTCCAGAATACAGTTCACTGATTTTCTCGCGCAGAACATCAAATGAGTGTTTTTTTTTTTTTTCACTCTTTCCGCACGCAAGTCTAACGTCTTTCGACGACATTCGCAGTGAAGCATGCAGATACGGGGCCCATTTTTTTTCGTTGGTCCTCTATTTTCGCATTTACGATACACTTTATTGGGCACTGAAAAATAACATTGGATCGGGATTGCATTGAATTGTCAGAAATATTCTCGTTGTAATATTGTTTAGCGTTTGGCCGTAACGGTGCGTGTAACGGTGCTCTGTATATGAGTTGACTAGGTTCGTTTCACTTATAACTCCCGTTTTTATTGTCTCGTCAACCTCGCGACCCCATTGTAAAATAATTTCAGTTCTCTTTTCGATTCATAGTGCTCTTGTTCATGCACTTTTAGCCACCTCACTAATATGCACCTCATGGGTTACGATTGTTACTTCACTGCATAAATCTGGCCACCTCACTATAATATGCGCCTCATATACAAGTTACGATCACTACTTCACTTCATACATATTGCGGGGAAGGTATACTATGGACTCCAAAGAGAGAGAGAGAGAGAAAGATGCAAGAAAAGGCAGGGAGGTTAACCAGACGCACATCCGGTTTGCTACCCTGCACTAAAGTGCATGGAAACTTGTGCACCCTGTTTTGTGGTTGCCGAGTTTCTTTTTCTGTTCAGATTTTTGTGCATGCTATTTATGCTATTTATCTGACTCATCACTATAATGACGTGTTACGGCTCAAGTAATTTCATCTTCGATATCTTCATATGTTTGGCACATTTTGATTGTGCCATCACAGCAAAAATATTGTTACGTAAAATGAGACGGGACGTTACTATTTGCCAGTGTATTTACACCGATAAAATTGGAGCGCAGCATACAGAGCGAGCAAACTAGTCCTCTTCGTCGTCTTCTGTCCACAGAATGGTTCACCCTTCATGCGGTAGCTACGTAGCAATATATTTCAGAGATCATAAAACCAGAGAAAAATGACCTATTTAATAATGACTCGTCAGATTCGCACAAAATAAATCCTTCTAAACGATAACATAAGATGCTGTGTTCAAAATTAGATTTAATATTACGTACTGTTGCTACTGGTGAGCGTTTCTTCAGGTACGATGCTCCTCTTACTCGGGGCAAGTTCCTCGTCGCGCCAGGCGCACTAGTTCTCAAAGCGAGTGCAGGCGTGAACACTTTTGGTGCGCTTCCTTTCTCATTGCCGAGAGCTCAGAGTGCACATCTCCACGCGGCTTCTCATGAATAATACTTTTGACGTGAAGGCCGTGGCACGGAGAGCTCACAACGCGGCAGCAATGTGGGTCCACCACCAAGACCCCACGTATAGATCTTGCGAGTCTGAAGACGACAGCGTCCGAGCAGCAATAGCAAGCCACAAATAGCGTTGATCCGGAGGTGGCGGCAGCGTCGAAGGCTCGCCCAGCCCAAGCAAAGCGAGCTCGTCGAAAAGCGGATCCTTAAGTGAGAGCGCGCGAGGCCGCAAGAAAACTTACAATCGCAGCAAGTGCGGCAAGCAGCGGTCAAGCGTCAAAAGCGGTGACTACCTGAGGCTGGCGGCGCTGACGTCACCCGCTTCAAGCGCGACATTCTCGATCACTCGTTCAGCCACAGCTGTAAGGTATGCTAATCATCCTGCCGCCATCAGAGGTACCTGTATCGATATTGCCTGCTTCAACTTTCAATACAACCTTTTGTCAATTATTCTCTCGACCGAATTTCAACGACAACATTTTAATCTTCAAAAGAAAGCACGTCCCACAGCATTGTAATCTGTCATGTAATATTGTACATAAGTTCATCGATGTATAAAATATTACATCTTGTGTGTATATAAGTGCATATAATAACATCGATATTTAAACATCTTGTATATAACTGTATATAGAATCACCCCTATTACAACGTGTGGAGCCTCTATATGATGTCTGGGCGAATATTTCTCGGTTTCACTGATAAGCATTGCAGCTTTGCCCCACTCATCATCATTCACATAGTGTAGAATGCGGGATTTTTCGTCTCCAAAAAGCAAGTTAACTCACCTACTATGAATTCATAGCAATCCAAAAGCTGTTCCTTTGTCACATATTTGGGGTTCATCATTGCTTCCATTAGTTGTAGCGTTAAATTATCCGGTGTACCTCCAGTCTGCTCAGTAGTAGACGCATCACGAACAATGAAAAGTACAATTACCACAGCTAACCGTGCCGTGAATATTGCCATGGTTACTAAGCGACAATCATAAGATTACAAGTGTGGAGCCTAGTGCTATCACCATACTAGTACAAATTTCTACCCTCAACTAGCCTAATTAAGATACGGCTAGTACGGCACGCCTTGTGACCGATTATAACAACAAAGGCTTAGAGCGAGCCACAAGCAATATATAAGCATACGCTCTGCATGTGACGTAGGTGGTTTCATACAAGTAAACCAATTAAAATCACGTGCTTGGGAGGAGTGGAGTGGAGCTCATCACCCGTTTTTAATGTCAGCTGATATTTACACACTAAGGAATTTTACGTTATAACAATGGACACTGTGCTGTCGCCCAAGACTGTTGGCAAATATTTTTTTAATAATTCAAAGGACGGTTCTTCCACCTCTTGGCATTTTTAGAGCAGCTGTCAAACGTTGTCATCTAATTGTAACTCGTTAGGAATTTTCTCACTTTTATTTGCTAATCAGCGTTGCACTCTTAAATAGCCGGAAAAAAAACAGTGAAAGCTCATACATAATTCTCTACTGGTTTGGGCATTCGGCAGGCAAATCAAGTTTGGTAACGTTGGTAACGTAGCTATCTTTGACTATATATATATATATATATATATATATATATATATATATATATATATATATATATATATATATATATATATATATATATATATATATATATATATATTGTTGAGACGTTTGTTGGCGTACACTTGTCGACGATGCTTGGCAGCGACAGTCAATGCGGGTACCGACTCTCTGCACGAGCTGCTCTTCTTTTTGCTAAAAAAGGGCAACCCACTAGAAGGCGCTCAAGAGGACGACCCACTGTTCGAAGGCTTCGCCACAACTACCCCGGGTACGAAGAGGGAGCCGCCTGGCGACCTAACAGCTGGTTACTATGAGCGGGTCGTGGTAGGCTTTGAGGCGCTCCGTGCACGTTGACAATGTCGCGCCCTCGACGGCGCATGTCCGAAGATGGTTCGATGGGTTCGATCAAGTAATTTACAGGGGAAGTGCGTTCGACGACACGGTAGGGGCCTTCGTATTTGGGCAATAGTTTTAAAGACAGGCCAGTTGAAGTGGTAGGGATCGAGAGCCAGACGAGCGCTCCAGGGAGGAACGTGGGCGCAGTAGTGCTGGTGTCAGCGCGAATGCCTTTTTACCGCTCTTGATCATGCGCTGTAAAGGTCCTTGCAAGCTCTCGACACTCTTCAGCAAGCTTGGCTGTAGCAGAAATAGGCGCCCACTCTGACGGATCTGGCTTTTACGGAAGTATAGTGTCGATGGTGTGCGATGGGTGCCTTCCATATAATAAAAAGAAAGGTGAAAAGCCAATAGTGCTCTGAGGGGCGGTGTTATATGCGTAGGTGACGAAGGGTAGAATGGAATCCCAATTTGTGTGATCGGCGGCGACGTACTTGGAGAGCATGTCGCCGAGCGTACGGTTGAAGCGTTCAGTGAGGCCATTCGTCTGCGGGTGGTAAGCAGCAGTTTTGCGGTGAACAACGTTGCACTCTTTGAGAATGGCTTCGACGACTTCAGACAGGAAGACGCGGCCTCGATCACTGAGCAGTTCCTGAGGTGGACCGTGTCGTAGCATGAATCGTTGGAGCAGGAAGGAGGCCACATCGCTCGCTGTAGCCGCGGGGAGAGCGGCATGCATTTCGGCATATCGCGTGAGGTGGTCCACAGCAACAATGGCCCAGCGGTTACCAGCTGACGTTAGTGGAAGTGGCCCATACAAATCGATGCCAACGCGCCCAAACGGCCTGGCAGGGCAAGGTAGAGGTTGCAGACCTACTGGCGACGGGTGCGTTGAAGTTTTGCGGCGCTGACATTCTATGCAGGAGCGAACGAATTTCTGCACATAGCGGTACATGCCGCGCCAAAAGTACCGTTGGCGAATGCGCTGGTAAGTCTTCGATACCCCGGAGTGCGCACATTGCGGATCAGAACATAAGAATTCGCATATGTCAGAGCGCAGACTGCGGGGTATGACTAGTAGCCACTGGCGGCCGTCACCGTTGTAATTGCGTCGGTGGAGAAGGTCGTCGCGAACGGCGAAATGGTGGGCTTGACGACGCAACGCGTGAGTGGATGGAGTGGATGGATCAGTCAGCAAGTCTATCAGTGAGGCAATCGATTGATCCTTGCGCTGTTCAGTAGACGGCATGAATGCTAATGGAAGAAACGGCAAGGTGAGATGCTGAGTCATGGGCATTGTCGTTAGGCAAGGGAGAGCGTGACAGGGCGTCGGCGTCCGCATGTTGCCTTCCGTTGCGGTACAGCACGCGGATGTCGTAGTCTTGCAGGCGAAGTGCCCGCCGGGCGAGACGGCCTGAGGGATCTTTCAATGATGACAACCAGCATAGTGCGTGATGGTCGGTGACTACATCAAATTGGCGACCATACAAATAAGGTCGGAACTTGGTAAGGGCCCAGACGATTGCCAGACATTCTTTCTCAGTGACGGTGTAATTAGTCTCGGCTTTTGTAAGCGTACGGCTTGCATACGCCACGACATATTCCGGGAACCCTGGTTCGCGCTGCGCAAGGACAGCGCCGAGACCGACACCACTGGCGTCCGTGTGTACCTCTGTAGGGGCAGTAGGGTCGTAGTGGCGGAGTATGGGAGGCGACGTCAACAAACGACGGAGTGTTGGGAATGCGTCCTCACACTGTGATGACCACGAATGGAGAGGCCCGTTACTACCGAGGAGCTTTGTCAGCGGCGATACGATGGACGCGAAGTTTCGGATGAAGCGCCGAAAGTAGGAACACAGTCCTATGAAACTGCGCAGTTCCTTGACGGATGTCGGCTTGGGGAACTCGGTCACTGCCCGAAGCTTGGCTGGATCGGGGAGAATTCCGTCCTTCGACACGACGTAGCCAAGTATTGTCAACTGCCGAGCTGCAAATCGGCACTTCTTTAGGTTCAGTTGCAGACTGGCGTCACTCAGACGCGTTAAAACATGCCGCAAGCGTTGAAGATGCGTGGAGAAGTCCGGAGCGAAAACGACGACGTCATCGAGGTAGCACAGGCACGTGTGCCATTTCAGGTCACGCAGAACGGTATCCATCATGCGCTCAAAGGTGGCGGGCGCATTGCACAGCCCAAACGACATGGCGTTGAATTCGTACAAGCCGTCGGGAGTGACGAAAGCGGTCTTCGTTCGAGCGTCCTCAGCCATAGGTACTTGCCAGTACCCTGAGCGCAAATCTAGAGATGAAAACAATTCGGCTCCTTGCAGGCTGTCAATCGCGTCATCCACACGCGGTAGTGGGTACACGTCCTTACGAGTGATCTTCTTGAGGCGTCGGTAGTTTACACAGAACCGCACAGAACCGTCCTTCTTCGCGACGAGAACGACAGGAGACGCCCAGGGGCTGTTAGAAGGTCGAATAACATCGCGGCGTAGCATGTCGTCCACTTGCTCGTTGATTACACGACGTTCTGTGGGAGATACGCGATATGGACGTTGCCGTAGTGGTGGTTGTGCGCCTGTGTCAATGCGATGCGTAACAGCGGATGTGCGGCCGAGAGAAGGTTGAGCGACATCGAAAGAAGAGCGGAATTCTTCCAGCAGGGCCAGAAGCTGGGAGCGCTGGACCGGCGTAAGGTTGTCGGCAATGGAAGGACCGAATACATCAGCGGATGATGAAACAGATGTAGAAACAGCACTAACCGTATTGGAACTTCGGCAGTGCGTGTCATCAGGTTTATCCATGACTTGTGCGTCTTCGATGGGTTCCACGCTGCCGAGACATTCCCCTCGCACCAACGTAACACTGTACGGGGATGAGTTCAGAACAAAAATAGTGGTGCTGCCGCGAGTGACTTGCACGGTCGCGAAAGGAACCAACAAACCTTTTCTGGTGAAAACACGATGAGATGGTGAGAGGAGTGCAGCGGTGTCGGAAAGACTTGCGCAGTAGACCGACACCGCCGCGGACGAGTTTGCAGGTACTTGCGTGTCGTCCCTGACGAGTAACTTGCTTGCAGCAGATGGACTGTCGGCCAGCGTCAAAGAAGAGAATGGTGTCAGCTCTATTTCTGCTGGTGCGCAATGAATGACGGCGTCGTGGCGGGAGAGAAAATCCCATCCTAGGATGACGTCGTGAGAGCATGAAGGAATTATGATGAATTCGACGGCATACATCACGTCCTGAATCATGAGGCGGGCTGTACACATCGCTGTAGGGTGAATGCTTTGGGCGCTGGCTGTACGGAGGGAGAGCCCGGAAAGTGGCGTGGTCACTTTGCGCAGTAATCGGCTAAGCTTTGCGTCCATGACGGATACGGCGGCTCCAGTATCTACAAGGGCAGATGCACGAACACCATCCACAAGCACGTCCGTCACGTTCGATGGGCTTTCCTGAGGGCTTCCGCAGTTCGACAGCGTCGCAGCCCTTGCCTCGTGGACTGCGACGACTAGTTTTCTTGTTCACCCTCTAGTGAACGTGGCCGCATTGGCGACAGTGAGCGACGTCGCGGAGAATGTGAACGGCGGGTAGATGGAGCGGAACGGGACGACGGTGACGTAGGCGGCGGTTGGTCATAAAAGCGGCTCGATTGGCTGGGATAATTGGAAGCGACCTGCGGTCGCTGCACACGGTTGCAGTAGCGTGGTACGTGACCGACGCAACCACAAGCAAAGCAGATGGGGCGATTGTCCGCAGTGCGCCATCGGTTCGCGGGTCCCATCCATTTCGAAGAACGTGATGGGCGAGCCAGCTGCTGATATAACTGCATAGTGGGTGGCACACGGGGCACGTGGATGACGTCGGTATATGTAGGCGGCACAGTTTCTCCGAAGGCCTGGGGTCTGGCGATGGTTTCGGTGTAACCAAGGGGGCCAGTCACAGGAATCGGTGGGGGTGGCCTGGCGACAACTTGGACGTAACTGAGTGGTGTAGATACTGGAGGCGGCTGGTGGTATTCTGGAACGACCTCCGCGATTTCCTGCTGAATGGCTCGGCGTAGGGGAGGCACAAGTGTGCTTGACGACTGTTCAGCACGTTGAAGGGAAGCAAAGGCCAGTAAAGAGACCTGGCGGGCAACTTCCTCACGCACGAATTACTTGATTTCAGCGAGCAAGGCGGTGTGGTCAGGAAGTGTTGACAAGGCCGAGAGATCAGCGTCACGTGAGGGTGGTCGACGGGTCATCGAGCGCTGCCGTCGCAGCTCCTCGTAACTTTGGCATAGTGTAATGATCTCTGCCACAGTGCGAGGGTTCTTGGCCAGGAGCATGGTGAAGGCATCGTCGGCGATGCCTTTTAGAACATGGGTAATTCTGTCGGCCTCTGACATGCTCGCGTCCACTTTCTTGCACAAGTCAAGGATGTCCTCTATGTAACTTGTGAAGGACTCACCGGTCTGCTGTGCTCGTTCACGTAACCGCTGTTTGGCTTGCAGCTTACGAACGGCAGGACGGCCGAACACGTCGACGACGGCGGTTTTGAAAGCGGACCAAGTGGGGAAATCGGATGCGTGGTTGTTGTACCACAGGCCGGCCACACCCGCAAGGTAGAAAACCAGGTTGCCGAGTTTACCTGCCTCGTCCCAATGATTGGGGACGCTGACGCGTTCGTACATAGCGAGCCAGTCCTCGACGTCGGTGCCATCCGCGCCGGTGAAGACAGGAGGGTCGCGGATGCGGGGGACACCAGAACATGGCGTCGGCGCAGGAGGAAGCGTTTGCTGTGCGGCGTCTTGGTGCATGGTAGAAGGCATGGTGCGGGATCGAAGCTCCATGGGCATCGAATGCTAACCGAAGGTGTTAGAAGGGCACAGCACTCTCCACCAAATTGTTGAGACGTTTATTGGCGGACACTTGTCGACGATGCTTGACAGCGACAGTCAATGCGGGTACCGACTCTCTGCACGAGCTGCTCTTCTTTTTGCTAAAAAAGGGCTACCCACTAGAAGGCGCTCAAGAGGACGACCCACTGTTCGAAGGCTTCGCCACAATATATATATATATATATATATATATATATATATATATATATATATATAGTTATAAACTTCGGGAATAGTGCAGTATAGGAAACAAAACAATAAAATATTTATTTATTCCTAACAGTTTCGGCTGGTGGACCAGCCTTCTTCGGAGGATGTAAGTGAAATGATACAAGTTCCCGTAGCAGAGGGTCACCCTCACAGTTTAAAGACCCTCCAACAAAAAAAAAAGAGAGAGACAAGCGGGCGAACGAGGTAGGAGGGTCTTTAAACTGTGAGGGTGACCCTCTGCTACGGGAACTTGTATCATTTCACTTACATCCTCCGAAGAAGGCTGGTCCACCAGCCGAAACTGTTAGGAATAAATAAATATTTTATTGTTTTGTTTCCTATACTGCACTATTCTCGAAGTTTATAACTTTTATTACGGTAGCCGGAAGAAACTCTGATCATCTATTTAATCTATATATATATATATATATATATATATATATATATATATATATATATATATATATATATATATATTTATATATATATATATATATGTGTGTGTGTGTGTGTGTGTGTGTGTGTGTGTGTGTGTGTGTGTGTGTGTGTGTGTGTGTGTGTTATGGAGGTGGAAATGTTGTAGGCCCGTGTACTCAGATTTGGGTGCACGTTAAAGAACCCCAGGTGGTCGAAATTTCTGGAGCCCTCCACTACAGCGTCTCTCATAATCATATAGTGTTTTTGGGACGTTAAACCCCACACACAAATCAATCAATCAATCAGTCATATGTATATATATATATATATATATATATATATATATATATATATATATATATATATATAGTGAAGGAGATGAACACCACTCGAGAGGGGGCAGCGGATAGCCAGGATGAGAAGAGGATGACGTTTCATTCTCTCGGTGCCCCCCGTTACGGTGCCTGTTGTTACGGTGCTGCAGCCTGCAGCCTGGAAGCCTGCGCACAGGAGCCTGGAAGCGGCCAGCCTACGATCGGGTGCCTGCGGCTGCGTTCCTTGTTCCATCCTCAGGGTTGCGGTCAAGTAGCCGGCGGTTACTTCTATTTTATTCTATTAGATCTACCTCTTGTTCCGCAACTGTTTTAGTGCATTGATAAGTGTAACTTCTTCTTATTTCATGTCTGTTTCTTCTCCGGGCCAGAGGCCTGCCCTCTGGTCAGCCTCTGTTCCCCCTCAAGATCTTCCTTTGGAGTTGTTTCTCCGCAATGGAACCCGTAGCGTTCCTGTCGCTTTGGTGCCGACAACCGGTGGGTTCATCCGCATGAAAAACCCCAAGACAATCCAAACGGAACTTCGTGCGATCACTCCCCACTCTCTACTGATAACAGAGGTTCGTCAGTTTGGACGCGGGGGGATACTATGCTGCTCACCAGACAAGGCCTGCATCCAAGACCTTCTGAAGTGCACTACTTTTGCATCACATCCGGTGAGCTCTTTTATCCCACCTCATCTAGCTTGCTGCAAAGGATT
The DNA here is from genome assembly GCA_013436015.1 of Rhipicephalus annulatus. Classification (NCBI taxonomy): domain Eukaryota; kingdom Metazoa; phylum Arthropoda; class Arachnida; order Ixodida; family Ixodidae; genus Rhipicephalus; species Rhipicephalus annulatus. The sequence continues at coordinate 175,840 of WOVY01010514.1, forward strand.
GGTTCGGGGGGTAGACGCAAGTCTAAGCCCAGCAGAAGTCTTGGACATCTTTTCCCCAGCAGGTGTTATTTCTGTTTACCGCTGTACCAAACAGGAAAACCAACAGAAAGTTCCCACTGAAACTGTAATTGCCACATTCGCTGGTACAGATCGCCCTTCGGAGATCAAGGCATGGCCGCTTATCTATAAGGTCGAAGCTTTGGCTCCCCGTCCGCTGCAATGTGCTAAATGTTGGCGCTTTGGACACAGTACCAAAGGTTGTCGATCGGAGACTCGATGCCGCATATGCGGGACCATATACGGGGCTGGCCATAGTACTGCTGAGTGTCAATCAGACAATAAGACATGCTTTTGTGCAAGGCAAATCACGCTGCAGACGATCCTAACTGCCCTGCAAGATCAAAAGAACTTCAGGTGATTGAAATCATTGAAAGGAGACGATGCTCTCGTAGAGAAGCAATTGCAGAAATTCAAAGCAGGAGTCAGGGTTATGCCGGTATAGCAGCTCGTCGACCTCTTTCTATGGATGCATCACTTTCTCAGTCCATTTCTGCTATGGTAGAAAAGGCCGTAGAAAAAGTATTAGAAAAATTTTTACTCAATCTGTCCGACTCACTCAATAGTATTATGGATTCACAGATGTCGGGTGCATCTGATCGAATAACTAAGCGTATCCAACCTCCTAGTGCCTCAACTAGTAAATCTGCCGAACATCAGTCAGATGTCTCTATCGATAACGAGGCAATGCTTTCCAGTCCTAACACAACTGAGCAGGAAGGTATATCTCATTCAGAATCAATAATTAATCGGGATGTAGATATGGATGCTCGCCTTTTGAAACGCACCAGATCACCCACTAGCAAACTTAATAATTCTTCTCATCCGAAAACAAAAAAGAGTGTGAAGGAACCAATGACGAAAGCGGACTTCTTAAAAGATAGTATCTTAGATCAAGCAGTTGCTACTGCTTGCTTATCATCATAGGGTGCCTTAGAGTACTTCAGTGGAACTGCCGTTCAATTCTCTCTGCAACTACAGACTTATTATACCTAATTTCTCAACAATCTCCAGACGTCATAATTTTACAAGAAACTTGGCTGTCTGCTGATCAAAACTTCTATCTAAAAGACTATCAGTGCTTTCGACTTGACCGAGACTCACGTGGTGGAGGATTAATGTTTTTCATTTCATCCAAAATTTGCCATAAAGCACACTTAGTTTACCAACAAAGATCACACGATTATGAAGTAATGGTTCTGGAAGTTCACTTTCCCGGATGCGCGCCACTATCTATAGTCAACAACTACTTTCCGGCTGGAATACAAGATAAAAGAGCCCTTGACGTGACTGCGAGTTTTTGCAGAAACAGTATGCTATTTGCGGGAGACTTCAATTCCCATCACGTTTCATGGGGATTCCGCACTGATTCATCAGGAAAAACGGTTGTGGGACTGGACTAACCGGAATAACCTTATTTGTTGGAACTCCAGAGTTCCGACATTCGTTCGATGTAATTCGAGGTCCGTCTTAGACTTGACATTTGCCAGCTCAAGTGTGACAATATCGTCTTGGACTGTTCTTGATACTGCTACAAGTAGTGATCACTGCCCCCTGGTATTTGAAGTCAGCATTCCTTTAGTGACGGTAGATCGCCAGGTGCAAAGTTTTGTAAACTACTCTAAATTTAAAAAGAACTTACAGTCAACGCTGTCTTCCTTGCCCAATATGGAAACAAATATGAAAGCTATGAGCCTTTGTTCCACCCTAAGTGTACAATTAAAAAATCACAGTTCACTATATCTTCAACAAAGGGAAAATTCATATCTGCCTGGTGGAATGCGGATTGCGCCAGAGATTATGACGCCGCAACGCTGCATGGAAAAAAACTCCTCACCAACCAATGTCCGACTAATTGGAGAAATTATTTATTTGCTAAAGCTACCTTTAGGAGAAACAGTTTCATTAGCGAAAGACGATTATGAAGAAAAACGGTACACCTACTTATCCAAGAGTGGCAACAAGAAGCTCTATTCAGATTTCCCGTAATCGTAAAGCTATTACAGCACACGTAAATATTGACTCAGTTATTTTTCTCCAACTGATTTGGAAAATACATTAACGGAAATTGCAATAGAATTGGAGAAGAGATTTACATCACAAATCAAAATAAAGTGTACAAACCGTCATTCGGAAATGATTTTATTGAAGTAAGTAGGGATGAACTTGCGCACGTCGTTCGTATTCTGCCAAACACAGGTCCTGGACCAGATGGCGTCACTTCGGAAATGTTAAAATATTATTCGACATCTCTCCTGAAGACCTTCTTAACGTTGTCAACTATTCACTTGAAAATAGTTGGATACCTCCTGACTGGAGACTTGCAAAAATAATACCGCTTCTTAAAAAACAGGGACTAGGAATGCAGATAGATAACATTAGGCCAATCGCTTTAACATCACACGTAGTTAAGTTAATAGAAAGAATACTTTACAGTAGAGTTACGAAGTTCATAACAGATAATGCGATACTCAGTGCGGGCCAGATTGGATTTAGACCAGGTTACTCTATATGGTGGGCGCATGTGATTTAGAGGCTCGTATAAAGCTTGCTCGGCACAGACGACAATATGCAGCCCTAGTAACCCTTGATTTAGCCAAGGCATATGACAGTGTTGAACATGCTATTCTTATCAATGTCTAAAAGAGCTTACGTTCCCGCAGTACATAACCAATTGGATATACGAATTTTTAAAAGACAGAAAATTTTATTGCTTCCAACGAGGTATTTCCACGCCGAAGTATAGCCAAACGAGAGGTGTTCCTCAAGGCTCTGTTCTATCACCTGTGCTATTTAACATTTTGTTAAGTTCAATACCACAGAGTGATAAGGTACACGTATATGTATATGCAGATGATATCGCGTTCTTTGCATCTGACAACGATATTTATTCACTACATTTGACTTTACAGTGTTATTTGGCAACATTGGAAACGTGGTTTCAGAAATTCACATGAACCTGAACGTAACTAAAAGTGCTCTAATAGTTTTTCCGTTGGACGCACCAGTTACTATTCTCTTCAGTACCATCAGGAAAATAATACCCCAGGGTAATTGTATTAAATATCTGGGTGTACTGTACGACAAAAAACTGAGCTGGCGTGACCACATTGAATATATTAAATTAAGGCTACACGCGCTGTTGGAATGATAAGTAGGCTTAGCCGCCTCCGTTCCGGTCTTCGCAGAGATACGATGATCATGATTTATCGCATGTACGTTCGTCCGATTCTTGAATTCGGGTGTGTACTATTCTCTGGTGGACCAGCATACAAATAAACCCCCTCATTCTTTTAGAGCGGGAAGCGCTACGTAGTTGTTTAGGTGTGCCAAAATTCACAGCAACAATGTTTTGTATCAAGAAGCTCGGATACCCACCCTTGCTTGCAGATTTCGTATTTTAACAGTAAACACCTATTTAAAATTTTCTGAAATCCACTTTAAGAAGGCGACAATTTGTATTCTTTTGCCGAGCCTGGTGTCTTCTTCAATGAACATTGGTCCCGTGTATATAAACCCCAAGTGCTATTTGTTGAAACACTTCTAGATACTTTAAATGTTAATATATTCGAGATCACACCACCTGTCAAACCAATCGGCCAAGTCCAAATAGAATTTGACGATATCTTCCCCATGAACGCAAAACACTTGCCCTCTAAATATTTGATTGGTTTATTAGAAACAACACTGTCTCAATTAGGTACTAATACAGTAATTGCAACGGATGCATCTATGAGTGACGAGAAGGCAGGTGTGGGTATTTTATCTCTCTCATTATTCTGGTCATTTTCATTACGCCTCCCAGATTATACACCAATATTTGAAGCGGAATTAACGGCCGTTATACTAGCTATTCGTAAACTTCCTGCGACTAATTCGACAGCTGTGATAGTGACTGACTCGTATTCCGTGTGTTCATTCTTATCATCGTCGTCGACACCAGCAGTACTAGAGACTTTAAATCATTAATCCCAGCAAACATTCGTCTAGTGCGAATGATATGGGTGCCAGGCCATCGTAGTATATTTATAAACGAGATGGCTGACAAACTTGCGCGAACATCTCTTGATCTTCCGATTGTGCCAATCATGCCTCCTACAGCTTATGTAACAGCAGCGAGGTTAGAAAACTTCCCTTCTTGAAGACTCATCAAAACCATTATACCGAATCCAGATTTCTCGCACCTGCAATTCACATGGAATAATAAATGGTGTCCCACGCGTAAATTGGAAGTCTTGGTAACAAAATTACGTTGCCGTGTACCACCTCTAATTTCTACTTAAACAGGTCTGGTCTGGTGCCACCCCCTCTGTGCTCAAGCTGTAACGAACCTGAACATATCGACCATTTCTTATCACATGTCACCGATTCAAAAACAAAGAAAAACTGCTTCGAAATTTTATTCAAAAAATTAGGAATATCACTTAATACTCCCAATATTTTGTTTTGGGCCATTTCATTGGGACATAGCGACGGAACATCTGCAGGGCTCTCTGCGAATTCATATATAACACAAGAAGATTACCTTGCTGAGTCAGCCATCAGTCTCGAATTTTACTAGTCACACTACCACTTATTATTTAGCTGATACACTGCAATGATTCAACTTTCAGGAGAATTTCAT